>JAHLJT010002406.1:68209175-68281092 GCA_031308135.1 Acheta domesticus
GAATTTAAAAGGAATGCCAAGAGATTATGTATGTTGGCGTAATTTTTTTGATATGTCAGGACACACACTAACATAACATTTAATAATAAAACCTTTCGAACATTCCTAATCATCCGCTGGTGTTGTTCAGAGACGGGACGGACCGACCAACCGACAGACAGTACGGACGGATGGACGTTTGAAATAAACAACTTTTTTTGTGTCAGGGGACTCCGAAAAGTGTACTTCCGTTGAAAGCTCGAAATAATTTTCTCGAAAATACAGACAGTTTACAAAAATTAGATCTGTGGCATTTTTTAAGCGTTCCTTTCCTCTATCCGGGTAATAAATTAATCCAAAAAATGGAAACATTTTGAGAAACTTCTGAAAAATCTTATTGTTTCATTTAAAGTACCCCAAAAACTCCACATATCGTTGAATTCGCGGAGGCACAAGTTCAGCCAGATCGATGGGAAACATCGGATCGATTGAGATCGGAGAAAATCGTTAATGTAGGCAGCCAGTGTTGACGGACGGACTGACAGACAGAAGTTTTGCTGAAAAAAATTGTCGGCAAGGACCCGAAAAACGTGGATTCTGACCGCACAATGTGACAGGGGAAATAATTTTCTACGTATAGGAACAAGATTATTCACTTTTTCATTACCGAGGCCCGGCTATAAGACTGTTCTGTCCAAAAATAGCCGCTTTTCCCGCAGCAATACAATACTTTCTCTATTTTCGTAAGAAGTATAAGGAAAGTAAAAATGTAAGGGAAAGTTACGCCGCGGGGAAGCAGAGGGCGGACAGAGCTGCGCGGCAGGGCACGCCCTCCACGCGTGGGCCTGGCACGCCTCCACGCGTGGGCCTGGCACGCGAGGCGAACACGCGGCGCGCACGGGGGGGGTAGGCAGAGGGCGGGAGGGGGGGGGGCGTTCGCAAGAGAAACTCGCGGCGCGGCGCCGAAGACGCGACCGCAGCAAAGGGCGACGCGGCAGCAGCAATTACATTACACATGCTAACTCGCTGCGGCACCAACGGCAGCCCTCTCTCCCCCCCCGCGACGCGTCCTGCAGCGCAAGTGGGCGGCGGAGGACTCCGCGCGGCTCATTTGCGCGCCCAGCCAACGTGTGGAGGAATGAGCGCTGCGCTCCAAGCGGCCGCGGCCAAAGTAAGAATATGCGGTTACCTTGACGGTGAGAGGAGCACGGGATAGGGAATCACAATACGAGCTAGCGAGAAACACATACTGATATTGAGAGATATGGCGATAGTCGGCTCTTGACATTCTTTAAGAAATACATTTGACTTCTACAAACAAAGACTTTGAAAATGAACAATAATCTACTTGAAAATAAGTTAATATGTTTGTTTCATAACGCGATGCTAATGAGAGTGCTAGGTACAATATCTACTAGGAACCTAGGTAGAAGATTTTTCCAAAAAACATACTAGAAAGAAATGATACAATGAACTTTCACTCGATTCTGACTTCCGATCATAAAATAATATCCTAACACAACTGACTGGTAAGAGAACAACATTTTAAAATGTTAATCAATTCACCTGTATATATAATCACTAATGAGCTCCAGACACTGAAAAAAAACGCAAAAAATGTTTTCTTAAAAAGTAGCATAGGCACTGCTCAAGAACAATACTGTTTCAATAAATTATATATTTTAATAAAAAACATTTTTCACGATACTGCAATAGTATAGGATCGTATACGTAGTGTTCAATAGCAAATATTTCATGGTGGACGCTCTCTTCCTTGGAGCCTTGTGACATCAGCTGTAGTAAGCGGTGACGAAGTATGAGAATTCAATCGTTATCCACTACATAATAATACGCGGCATAACACAATAAAATGATTGTATTTTCCTGTGAAAATCGACACTGTACATAAGTTTTTGTATTTTTATCCGTCCTGAGTCTCTTACGACACCACAGACATCTCTCACATTACCGGAATTTGCATAGTTTTACTTCAATTTCTGCTTGCATTGAAAATTAGTAATTAATAAATAAATAAAATTAAAGAAAACAGTAGATCGACGCTCAATAACTGCAGAAGATCGTTTCAGAAACCAGCGCGAGTAATATGCCTAAGATTTCAGTATCAAGCAGTGACGTCAGTTGCAACAGACGCTCCTCAATATCGTACTTCTCTGACAGACTCCCTCACCAACACCGCTCAGTCGCCGGCCATCTGCACTCCGGGTTCTCTATATTTCGGGGAATTAATCTTCCGATCGAGAGGGCACAAAAAATCCAACTCGTGCTCATTAAAAAGAAGTAAGATCTTCCGTCACAACTCTGCGGAAAAGTTTCGAGAACTGCGCGACTCCAGTTATCTTAAGAAGTTCCTTTACGGCCAGATCGGTGATTATTATTTATCAATTAAAAGAAAACAAAGTTTTCTTTATTAATACACCCAAAACTTTCACCCCAATATCGTTGGAAATGACATTTACTTCCCCTCTTGATGAGGCTACTAATTATTAGCCAACTCCTCGAATTCTATTACGGGTTTTTCCAAAAGCATAATTTAGGTTTCTGTCGGTACAGAAGCAGAGTTTAGGAAGAGGTAAGGACTTCCTGATTACTGTATTTTTTTACGTTTGCTATTTGACGAAGTCATATGAAACTTAATAACCGGTTTTCACAATCTTGGTAAATTGGAAATAATTTGACTTTAATTAACAGAAACGTCTTTATCCTCTCCACTTCACAGAGACATTCTCACTTCCGTGCCCCTTTTCTTCCATTTCCACCCACAGAAGCTCCTCATCTCTGCCTCTCTCTTTCTCGTTTTTCCGGTGCCATGCCAAGCTGTCTCGCTCCTTACTCTCTTTGCGAGCTCTTACTCTGAGTAATGAGTTCGAGGAAGAGGCGCATCTCGAAGTTGCATCCGCGTCGCACGCCGTCTGGACTCGCCACTAGCAGGCGCCCCTCCACTTGCCACAGGAGGGCGAAACTGATACAGACCACATGAAGCAACTGATATAGACACATGAAGCAAGGTAAAGGACAAGATGGACTTCAGTGACTACAAGACAAGAGCGAGTTTGAGGATATGGCAAGTTAAATAAGAGCAATGTAGAGCGACTACCTTCGGAATAAATGAAATTTGTTATCTTGAACTTGAAAACTACTGCTAGTTATTTTCCGAAGCTGGTCGGCAACACTAAAATGGACGCAACACTATATTATATTTTCTGAAATATTTTTCTCTGACGCTTAAATCCGAAAAACAAATTAACAACATAATTCTCACGCAACATTTTTTTCTATTTCGTTACTGTCTACCAAAGGAGAGCAAACAGAATTATAACATTATTTAAAAAAGGCAAAATGGTGACTGGTGTAGGAAGATACGGCTGTCGCAGTTCATTTGCACGGCGAAATGGAAAAGGGTGGGAGGAGAGCGCGAGGTGTCCGGAGGCAAAACGCGCATGTCTTCCTGCCGCCGTTATCTCCCTTTAGAAAGGCAACGGCAATCGCAGCAGATGGTCGATTTTAAGAAAACGAAGGTGTGGTCGTTGCATCTGCTGCGCGACGTGTTCAGATTCGGAAGCTCTCAGCGCCGCGGCGACAGAGATGAATGGCGCGAGGAGCCCAATCGAATCTAATGTGATGTCGACAGATCAAAAATTAGATTTTGCCTCCACTACCCTCCGCGCTAATGAAAAAGAATCTCCGACGAGATGGCGTCCCTGAAGACATTGAGGGAACCCCAGGCTTGGTGGGGAGAAGCTCTTCGTAAGCAGCTAGGGGACTGGGAAAAGAGCTGTAGATGAACAGAAATTTTAATAATAATAATAATAATAATAATAATAATATAATAATAATAATAATCTCTTAAATTCAATTAGAACGATGGCCTATGGTAGATGAATTGATGTCACGCAATATAAGTACAATTAATATAAAAATAAAGCCATATACAAGCAAAGAAATGAAAGTAGAGTAGATTAGCATCAGAATGCTTCACTTAACGAATGCGGGAAGAGTAATAATTTTCACAAACAATTTCTATTAGATAATCAAAACTGACAAAGATAAACTAACTATTGACAAGATAATATGTATACAATAAAATGCAAAGAAAACAATTCTAATAGGACTTATGGGGGCCAAATTAAAAGACATTTGAGAAACATAATTATTGGACATTTTAACGAGTGGTGATACAACGGCACATTCTTCAAAGCATTATTTGTAACTTTTTGAAATTTTCGAAAATTCAGAGAGTTCAACGGAATTGAGGCACCCCCATTTTTAGCGTTCTTTGCTCTATTCGAGGAAACAATTTGAAGCTACTTTTGAGAAAAAAATTGCGGACTTACTCGGCAAACCGAAACTTGTTTTATTATTTTAAACAAAGTAAATTTACAATTCATTTTACATTTGAAAATTAGTAAATATGTTAACTTTGGTACATTTTACCGTCTTCTTACGTGGAGAACAAAAATCCATTTTATTACTTTTGATTAGGAGTCAAGTTGAGGAATATATGTGATTATGTATATATTGTGACTAATTTGGAAACATATAATGAAGTTTTAAGGGTTGAAGTCTGTGTAATTGGTTGATTTCTTCACTATTGTCTAATAGGTTAATAGCTGAAGGACATAAGTGTTTTTCGAGACGCAGAAGATTGCTTGACCTGCTTATTCGAATTCTTTCAAAGACTGGTACTTTTAAGTCTCTGTGTAGCATTGCGTTTGAGATATACCATGGTGCTGCAGCAATCGTCCCTAAGCCCTTTTGATTGAAATATCCCACACAAAGCAAAAGCCCTCTCCAAGATGGAGGATAGTTCATTAATTTGAAGGCCCAAAATCGAGCTACAAGACTGTGGGATTATTGGATTAACACTTTCCATTTACACATTTTCACACAATTTTAAGTTCATAGTAGTGTTCTTTTGTTGGTTCGTATTTCTTCCATTCTTCTCGGTTTCGTGCCGTGTCGGTGATAGGTCATGTAAAGCTGTGCCTGTGGTTTCACCAGAAAAATAATGATTTTCGACCATACTACGTATTATAGAAACAACACAAACGAAATATTCGCCCATTACACACACTAAACTAATAATACATTCCCCCAATGTTCTCCAAGCATTTTTTAAAAGAACAGACATCAAAGATATGCATTTCTTGAACAATTATAAAATGCACGCGAATTTACTAACGGATATCAAAATGCATTAATTCGTTTACGGCTCCTTGATCTTTCTCATTAATGTAATTAGAAGTCATGTTCCAGTAGACATCGTAGAATATTTGGATATACATTCACATTTTCGTTAAAATCAATAACTCGCGAGACCTTGTGTAAATAGTAAGAGAATACGTTTATATAAGCAAAAGTAATGGATAATGAATGGCACTCCAGTACTACCTAAATAGATTTTAAATACTCTGTGGTGTATTTTTTATATAACCTCTATGTAGTTCTTTTATACCTATTATAATTATATACGTGTGTAATAATAATAAATAGTATTATTACATCTCTTTAGGAACAAACAGATTCCCGATACTGACAAACAAACAAATTATTATCTGAATATAGTGTTCTACCAACTTCGTTCCCCAAAATTTGGCATGGCGTGGGAGCAACGCCACATGTATGTTATCGAAGGTCTGCACAGAAGAGAATGTTCTCATGTTCTGTATTTCCGGATGTTCGTTTATACTCACCTTCGTCTATACATGCGGTCGGAGTCCACTGGAAACTTTGCAGTTTAACTTTTTATTGCGGCGAAGTTGCCGCTCCTGTTCGAACTACAAGCGAACCGACTCAGAAGTTCCATTCGCTCCATAAATATATCATCCTATAGCCCATTCTCAGCGGCTCGTGAGCTCGACGGGCGCGATCCTCGCGTCGGGCGCTGTTTTTCGAAAAGGGTCTTGTTTACAGCGCGTCACTGCTCTCCATCTCCTACCGCCGACCAAGAGAGGTGGCTCAGTGCATCAACTGATGTTCCTGCACTGCCTCTGACCGGGAAGTACTAAGTCGGTCCGACGGTGGCAGGAGTTTCGACACTAGCTTGTCATCTAGGTTCAATTTAGTTGCTGTCAGGTGAAGAATTCATAGCGACCGGCTGCTCTGATCGGTAGTTTCCGAGGTTTCTCCGATCAACATCAGACGAATGTCGGAACAGTACCCTAACAACGGGCCACGGACCGTGTGCGATCTTTCCTTCCTCTTCCTTGTCGTACCCACACCCCTTTATACATACATTTACACTGACATGCACTACACTAACATACATGCCGGGAGACAGTCGGGGGGCTTAGAGCTTTTCCCGAGTGGGGCGGTGCCCCGCTGGTGGGAGATACCTGGGTAGTAAAACCCCGCTAGTTGACGGTAGGTAGGCGCCGGATCTCCCCATGCAACGGGGAAAAATCAGCGTCACCTTTCCATGAAAAAACTAATAAACCAAATAACAAGATGCAATACACTTGCGGGAATAATGAACTCAGTAGCTGACGCGCCGGAAATTGCTAACAAGGGAAGTAACAGATCCTTCATGTCGAAACACACCTCGAAATTTTAATGGCATATGCTAATTGATACCAAAAACTCGTATGCGAAAAAATAGCGGCCAGTTTCCATTGCAAGTCCCCCAAATAAAGCTTTGAAAAACACATATAAGTACTAGGAAAAAGACAGACGCCTCTACCGGACCGATTGGGCAGCCCTTACTCCGGGCGAGCTGGCGCGAGGGACCCCAAGGTCATGGATGAGTCGGCCGACCCGTCAGCGGCCCTGCAATAAACAAGGGCTGCGTAGTTTCGCGCCCAGTTCATCTTTCGCTGTTACAAAAGAAATAACATCTGCAATGGCTACAGAGCAAGTTGTGTTAATTCCCGTTAACATAGTTGAGTTCACCTTGTGTTGCTTTCGTAACAAAGGTGTATCTTCGAAGGGAAGTGTAAATGAAAAAGAACGAGAAATGGGTCAATGTATTATCGAATTGATCGAAAATAATAGCACTGAAGTGGAGCATTACTAGGAATCGACCCTCGTTGTATGCGAAGGAAGTGATTGTAAATCAAGTGATAGTGATACAAACTGCCAAAAGCATACTTCTACCACGAGTGATGATATGGGAAAGTGTTTATTAGAATCAGACAGTGAATCCCCGGAAACTAGCGATTCCAAAAGTCAGTCACCTTGCAAATCCTCCGGTTCGATTTATTATCAAAGCCCTGTGAAAATTACAATGAGGATGTTTGCATTAGCAACGAGTACAAGAAGAAAGCTATGGAATTCTGGTTGATTGAGGGCGGTAAGAAACGTTTTTCAATATCACATGTCCGTAGAAATTTTCGCCGCGTGATGTCAGAGAGACAACTATATTTGTGGAAAAAGCAAGTGGAAAGCATGACAGTAAATCCTAGTGAAAACAAAACAAATTACGTATGAGAAAACTTTGGTCTCGATTTGAACTTGTAAGAAGAACGAATCCAAATGTGAATGATGAAGATCTGCGACAGTGGACCCTGGAAATTTCACAAGAAACTGGCTGCAAAAATAAGTATTTTCCGCCTCTCACTCCTCAATCAATCTTTTAAAAAAGCGCACAAAATTAAGAGCAGGAAAATAACAAAATTTGTACCACGCACTTACGTTCACGACGAAACACAAAAGGGTGTGGTTGTAGAAGAATTTCTCAAAAACGCCAAAGAGAGATTTTCACATTACTCCCAGTCGTCTAATACAGCCCAAGTGGATTTGAACGCGAAATGCGATCAAAACGGGCTTTGACGTTTGTTGGTGGAAATCATACACAGACAGTAGCTCAATCAGTTAGTGCGTTATCACACTCGTACACTATAATGCCAACAATAAGTATGGATGGATCTTTGTTGCCTAAATTATTTATAGTTCTGCAGGAACGAAAAGGATTTTTCGGCCCTGTTGTCGCCAAAAGAATGATTCAAGCTGAAAACATAATTGTTACGACTACAAAATCTGGAAAAATTGGAAAGAAAGAGTTGAAACAGTGGTTTAAAGAAGCGTTCTTCCCATTTGTAAGTGAATATTTTGCTCTGCTTTTAGATTCGTGAACCACGTACAATGTCAGAACTTGTATTGAAGATATTCCTCCAGGCAAGACAATTGAATTGCTCCAGATACCTCCTGGAGCTACAGGAAAAATCCAACCACTTGATAAGTTCTTCTTCCGACAGTGGAAAGCTATGTATCGCCGTTTATCCGAAAATATTGTGCCTCACAAGAGTATTAATGCCAAAGTTTCCGATAGAGACAATTCTTCAATTGCAATCCTTCATTCATTTTCAATTTTCATCTCCTCGTTTCCAAAATATGATAAAGTATTCGTGGTTTGCTACAATTACATAACAGAACGGCCTCCTGAATTTGTAGTGCCCGTCAAATATTGCCTTGAAACTGTGAAAAAATAATGTGAAGAAGAATGTGGCAATGAAGTTTTTATTCGTTGTGCGTGGTGCCGAAAATATTTATGCTTTAATCATTCAGTGGAAGCCAGTCATTTCTGCTTTTGTTCGTGCCGCACTAACTTGCGACGAGACACTGCTCCTGGCTTTCGCTTGCTCGCGCGCCGGCTCTGTGGCCCGCCTGTTCGGCCGGTCGGTCGGCCGGCCGCCCGCTCGACGCTGGTAGGGATGTCCAGCGGCGCCGCAACACTCCATTGGTACCTAAGATTTTAGCTTCAATTTTGGAGCCTTGCAATGGAAACTGGCAGCTAATATTTTGGATATGGGATTCAGATAGTGCATTCCGTGTGTCATAAAAATTTCGAGGGGTGTTTCGACATGAAGGATCTGTTACTTCCCTTGTAAGAATTAATCAATCTTCCCATCGCCGCTTCGCCATCTGCTCGGGACTTCATCGCCTACAATCCGTTTGATTAGCTCATCGCACCCGAGCCTAACTTATATCTGAAGAGCAAACTTTTTACGCTAAACTGATATTTACGACAAGAAAATGCATTTGTATTGTTTAATTTTAATTCCAATGTAATGTTCTTAATAATTTTAAATCGTATTTAAAACTCATTTTCATTTATACGTTTGAATTTTTTTAATTCTGTTTCTGAGTTATTTTTTTAGTTTTTCTCTAGCAGTTTTGTACATGAGATTGATTATCATGATCTATTTCTACTTAATTTACGAAATAATTACTAGTTTGCGTGAAGCCGTAAAGACGACAGAGATAAGCTACAAAGCCATTTGATTGAAAAAATCACATTGTGTGAAACGTTAGTTTTGATTGTATTATTAGACTACAACACTATTAATTACTTTGAATATAAGTTTTCACAAGCAAGCAATAACTTCATATTATTTTTAACGAAATCTCAGATGAAGGTAAGACCCAATCTCGAAAATACACCAACAACCAAAACTACGAAGCAACGAAGTTGTCGTGCCAGCATTTCTTCGGCCCAGGAACATTTAGAAAATCAGAAGCTTGCATGCACAGGCAACGCAGGCGTCTGGAAAGGCGTGAATGGGGAGGCGATGAGTCCGCCGAGGTCTTCGCCAGGCGTTTTTTTCGCCAATTAGCGCTGGAGGGGCCCAGAGCAGTCGCCGCCAACGAAGGCCTTGTCCCAGTGAATGGCGTCGTTCCGGACGCGCGCCGCCTCTCGCTTCGGCTCCTCAGCCTGCAATTAGCGATTTACTTACGACGCGATGATGAAAGAAGGATACGCTCTTCGTCATTTTCAAATAGAATTAATCTAAATAGAACAGTACTTTCTTGGTCTTGCGCCATATCCGTCTGAAGATTTTTTTGCTTCCTGCTGAAGAGTGGACGTGTGTGAAGAGTAAAATACACACCGGTTTCACAAGGATCTCTGGCGACAAAAACTAATGGAGAGTGTTCCAGTGTTTTATATCCGGCGAACATATTAAAGAGACTATGAATAACTAAAGATGACTGAAAACAAACAAGGTAATGCGAGGATGTGATTCCCAGTTTATAAATTATTTGTGAGGATAATTACATATCACTGAACGAAGCCGACATTAATTGCGAGCGATCTTTTAAAAGATGTAAAATGGTTTCCACGATTTAACGCCGTGAAGCACGACACCCCCGTTTCCTCCGATGTAAAAGACCCAAAAATTTTCAACCCATTAATTTTCGTTTCAACTACAGGAAAGGAAAGTGATTAGAACCTCATCAGCCGGCGGGGAATTGGCGATTTTTTTTCCTCCGTCGTCATCCGCCTGAACCTGAAGTACGAAAAAATGTCTTTTTGCAATAAGTCGGGAGGATTTCTTAATGAGCTTCTCCTAGATGGAGCGCAACGCTTCATTTTGTCGGTTGTGCAGACACAGCTCTCGTTAAAAAGATTCGAAAGATGTCTGGGATTTCTGATTAGACGACGGAAGCGCGAGCAGCGGCGGTCGGCTGGTTGCGATCCCGGCCGCTAGGAGCGCGGTGGGTGGCCACGGCTGAAGGCGGGCGCTGTTCCCTTCATCCGTCGGCTCCCCCGCGCACGTGCGCGCCACCTGCCGTCAGGGCGCGGAATCACCGCTCGGCCACCGCCTCTCTTCATCAACTGTCATGGCTTATATTCAAATCAGAACCAACAAAGTTCTCTCTCACTAAGAACTAGCTCGCAACCACTGGCGGATCCAGCCGATCATTGGGGGGGAGGGGGCACATCATAGATTTTTGTTAAATAAAAAAACATTTGTTATTTTATTTATATTATTTTTGTAGTGTATATATTATATTATACAATACTATTTTTAAATAATTACATAATTCTAACATAAATATTTAACTCAAGCTTGCCAAATAAAAGAAACTAACAAATGAAAACTCTAGGCCTTTTGGAGGGGGGCATGGCCCCCATGAACCCTCCCCCATGGATCCGCCACTACTCGCATCTTTTAAACATGAAACAGTTCCATCAAATCTGATCGAATATTTTACGGCTAAGAATGCAATAAAAGTGTTTAATATCATGTGCTAATTGAAGGAGGCTCGTTGAAAATAACTATTTTCAAAGTGTATATTGATTCTTTACTTCTGAATAATTTTTCAAATGGTCGGATTCATTTAACAGCAATTCATTGTAGAATATCTAAATACTGGAATATTATAAATTTAGAAATCTTATAATCCCAGGTGAGCAAGAATGTTCGTAATTAATGTATATATTTGAAACAAAAAGATAACGACGGCTGAAGGTCGGGGTACTCGGGTTTGTTCCCGCGTCTGCCCAATAAGACCGAGGAGGAAGTAACGCTTTCTAGTGATAACAGCGGACCGCGATGTCCCTCTATAAACATGAATTCTAGGCAAGTCTATGCGTCCTTCTAAAACTATTGAGACGATTTGTTTCACAAAACTGAATTTTCTGTAATACTGATTTTTCAGTTTTTTGACCCGATTCACCCGAATTGTTTTAGAAAACAAATTGTTAATTCACTAGATATTACAAAAGTGACTTCACATTTCTGCCATTACTACCCACGAAAAATGAAAGACACGACCTATCCGCTGTTCGTTCTACCGAAACTATGTAAGTCTAGCGAGTCATTCAAATTCTCAGCGGGTCTCCGCGATTCGCCCCACCCCGCCCCGCCCCGCGCCAGTCGCCCGGGGCGATAACGGCGGCGGCGGCGCCGTCGACTCATCGTTCTCCCACTCCCCTCCCCTGCGCAGATCTCGCGGTCTTCAGCTTCGTTTTCATTTTCCGCCACATTTGGCTCGGCAAGCAGATCGGGGATGTGGCGCGAGCGGCGGAGGGGGTCCCTCCGGCGCCGCCTCCGCCACCCCCCCCCCGGCGGCAGGGAACGTTTGTTCGGTTTCCTTTCGGCGACGTCGGAATTCCGACAGAAGCTAAGCAGTTACGCTCCGTCCCCAAGCACAGTACATTCAGCCTACAGACGAGACATTTTAGGCTCGGATTATTTTGGCGTCGGATATTATTATTTATTATTATGGGTACTATTATGACGCGTACTGTTATTATTTTAGGCGCGGATCATATTGGCATTTTGGAGTCGGATTATTCCGGCTTCTGCGAGCTAGCGGTGTTCTCAAGCCTGGGCCCGGTTTTTATTTACTATCCACGCCGGCGGGTAAGGGAGACACGCCGAGCACGACGTATACTAAAACTGTTTCTAGCTTACTCGGCCTGAGCTCGAGAGACAAGGAAAACGGAACTACTGCGATGCGTCATTCACGTCTGACCCGGCATCGCTCTTCTTTGAGATAGGGAGCAGGAAGGCAGATAGAAAGGCAGAACTTGGGTTCGGTTTTGCAATAAGTTTATTACATATTGCCCTCACCAAATCAGTTCAGATTGTGTTGTAATTTGACATTTCCGTACTTCACACAATCCCACATAATCCTCTTGATTTAGTGTCGCTGGCTCAGAAACGGTGAACAGCGTTGAACTGTGTTTTGTGGCTTGAAGAAAATGCGTTGTTGCGTTTGCTTTAGAAGTCAAAGAAATGGAAAAGAGTTGTGATAAGAATTGAAGAAACGTTGGAGGCGATCGAAAGAATTAAAAACGTTAATGTTTGTGATTAGGTGATACTGAAAACCAGGTTTGAAAAACATCCTTTGAAGATGTCAAACAAGAAAACAATGAAATCCTGCCAAAAATGAAACTAGTGAAGCTACAACTGCACATGCTTTCTCACCTCTATAATTATTGAAATTTTCAAAAATTCAGAAAATTGAACGAAAATGTGAGCTGTGCCATTTTTAATTGTACTTCGCTCTGTAGGAGGGAAACAACTTAAGAAAAAATTGGAGCCATTTCTTAGAATTCATTCATAATTCGCAAAAGCAGAAATTACGCGAAGACAACTCGTTTCTTTTAAAAAACTCTTGACGGAACGACAGAGCATTTCACTCGCAAGTGTTTTTTTTTCTGCGACCTACAGCCGCGATACATTCCGTGAAAAAATATTACCTTTTGACCATTCCTTTGCAAGAAATTTACAAAAAATTAATTGGCTGATGATTAAAACTCTATCATACTAACGACCAATACGTGATTTGGTACAAGGAATTTACGACTAATATTTTATCTTTTTCAAGTATCTTAACGTTTGCTTTCACTGGCAGTTATGAAACATTTAATAATTTTAGTGGTATTTTGGTACACATTTGTTGTCTCCAGGAAGAACACAATGTAAAACAATAACAAAGTACTATTCAGTTCACAGGCAGTTTCTTACAAACTGTGGTATTTCCACAAAACCAAAAAGAACGTCCAGGAACGAAGCCGAAATACCGCAATACCCGGAGATGTGTCAACACTAGCGCAGTTAACCGTAAATCCACTAGAGAGTCCAAATATAAAAATGCCGAGTCGAAACAAGTATCCAAACCCTTCAATCGTACTCGCACATACGCCGGACTTCTCGCACACACCGCCTGCTGCTCTGGTGGCGGCGCCCGTCTTTATTCCGGGTCCCCACATAACCTCGCTGCTCAGCTGCCGTTTCGCTCACTGGCCCCTCGCTCGCCCATTGGCCGGCCCCTTCGCCGGTTTGTCGCCCCGATGAAACTCGGGGCTGCCGCTTCGCGCCGCCGTCTCCGCGCGTTTTTTGAAACGCCGCATACAGCCGCAACAACATTCTTAGTATGCGACAGTCGTGCTTGCAATGCATGTATGCAATGCTTACAAAACGAGAAAAACATCACGCCTTAATCACCACTGAATGCCTCAAACTTCCTGCACCGCGATTTCCGTCACATCGGCACGTCATAAAACTTGTTTGGGCAAACAACAAACACGATATGCCAATGTATACGCATTTTGTGAGGTACTGTATTGTTTACTTAACTCACGTCGAAATAAATGTATTCAGAAAATTACTTAATCATTTTTTTTAAATTATACTTTTATACAGCACGTCAAAAAACTCCACCCTCATCATTTAAAATTCTGCGCGACAGGGATGATCTATAGTCTACAGCATACGTGAACCTTGGCATAATATGAAAATTGCAGTCATTATCTTTATTTCGCTCAACTGCCCACAAACGGGTTTCAGGAGACACGCAGCTTATCAGTGTACTCGGAATCTCCGCGGGCGCCGCCAGCAGCTGGAGGGAGGCGATGCCGCCGCAGCCCTTAATATCCAAATGTATTCCCAGAACGAATTTGAAGAAGGCTACTTCGCCCCCTCAACGCGGCAGAGCGTGCGGGCAAACAGCGCAGCTCTTCAACACGCCATCCACCAGCGCGCGAGGGAGGGGGCGGGCAGGTGCCTGGCGGGGAGGCGCTCGCGTCATCTTGGCCAGCGGGCGCTTTGTCCGGTGGCGCGGCCGGCGGCCCTCAAGTGGCCCGTGTCTCTGCGATGGATGCGCCGCCCCCGCCGCCACCACTCACATCCACCCCCGCCCCCGCCAGGCCAGGGCAGGCCAAGCGGGCGAGCGCCTGCTGCTGCTGCTTTCATATTGCTGCCGCCGCCCCCTTTTACCTGTATTAAAAGTAATTTCGCAGCCTCGAGACCCACCTGCGAAGGGCGGGCGGGCGAGCGGGGCGCCGCGTAAAATGTTTTCGCTAATCAACGCGCGGGAGGGAGGGGTTGAGGGGGGGGAGCGGAGAGGGAGGGTTGGTTTCGCGCGCGTTTAATTCCACGAGTCGCCGCCAGAGGGCGCTATTGTGCTCGGCGCACATTCATTAACGCGAGGGCCTTCGCGGTTTTTGGATGCGGGAGGGAGGCGGCAGCGGCGGGAACGACTGTCCAGTGATGCGCATTTACCGTTGGATTTTGAAAAGAAAAAAAAAGGTACATTTCCGACTTGAAAACGTGATAATAGATTCAACACATTTCGAAAGATTTATGTACACAAAAGTGATCACGCCATTCAAGATTCTCCGAAGTCTTGGAAAGAGATGTGACGCTTCCGACTCATCATTGATACTAATAGATAAAAAAACTCCGTAGGAGGAGGGCTAGTAGTCACGCTCCGCCGCTCCTTGTGGATGTGGAGCCGTTCTTCCTCTCCCCTCGCGCAATCGCCCTACTGAAATACGAAGCGAGGGCAGGCAGCAAAGCCTCGACGCCCGGCGCCCGTGAACGCAAGGCTGGAGGCCTCCGCTCCTCCCCTTCCTCCGCCCCAGCCACCTCCTGCACCCCCCACCATAGTCGCCACCGTCCTGCCCCTCCACGGCCTGCTCCGCACCGCCACAAGCGCCAAGAGGCCGAGTCGACAGCCACTTCCCCAGATTGTTCACATTTTGTCTTTTAATTTTGTATTGGAGTAAAATGAGTGGATTTGTGAAATATTGCTTCGCCACTGGAATTCCAGCACCCTGCAGTTACAAACAAAAGACTTCATTCTAATCGACAAACATATTTAATTCTACTATTGAATGACTACACTACCGAAACAAGTCTTAATGTATGTTAAGCATCTTCTTTGTTTTTTAAAAAAGAAAAACTTGTATGTTGGATAACTTTGCTAGGTGGTCTTTTAATGGAAAGGTGAGTAGCATTGTGTTTTAAGTTTCGAAGATGCAGTCGTGTGCATGTATGGGAATGACCTGCCATGAAAAAAAATACTATTACCGACCTGAAAATGGCTCTAAACATAGTCGAAACGTTGGCAATAAAATATCATTGTATATATTTCTGTATTAGACCAAAACGAAAGAATCTTCCACATCAAATTTCAGAGGCAATAACACATACAACAATGCTAAAAATGTTCAAAGTTGGTGTATTACTTTTTTACGGTATGTTGTTCCAGATCTATGGCAAAACTTTCTGCTGGTTAGAACAGGTGCTGGAATGAACAAGCTCCGTTTGATAAATATTTTATATTTATATTTTGAGTGTCGTCTCCACTTAAATGTGCAGTAGAGCCTACCACATTATGTGATACCTCCACATAATGGAGATACAAATATTTTACCCTTTTGTAATTCCACTGACGGGAACGTAATGACTAGGGAGCGGATTTCTTTGATTTTGCAAATTTCTCTGTTGCTTCTGTGCATAGCTAAGTGAAATTTCTTGACATTTGTTTAGAATATGATGCTAGTGCATTTTTATGCATATTTGGCCAATTTTCCCTGTTGGTGCTTATTCTTGTAATTATAGGGCGCATATTTTGCATATTTTGCTCAAATAGAAAGTTATCTATAAGACGTTTCATCTTTTCATAGAATCTATTTGTGAGCGTTGATTGGTTCGAAAGAGCTTGTCACATTATTTGAAGCCAGTCAGAAGAAATACAACAAGACATACAATATTCTTCACTGAAGTGAATATTTACTTGAATTATTTCTTTCGTGAAGAAGGGTAGAGATTCTATTATGTTTGCACAAAAAATACGTTTTCATTCCAAGCATTCTTCTCCTAAATTTTAGAAAAATGTATAGAGGAAATTAAATATTGTTAATTTATTTGCATATTAAAGTGCATATTTAAGTATTTTTAGATCATAATTACATATGTTTCAAAGTATATTTCAAGATTTTTTAGGGCATACTAATCCTCTCCCAAGTAATTTCCATCAAGAGTGAGCTACTTCACCTTTCAAAACGTAGCACGTCAACACTTAACAAGTATCTGAGGCTTACAAAGAATCTTGGACTGCAACGGGCGGCGAGGGAAAACTACTGCTACCGCGAGGGGGGGGGGCGGAAGAGCACGCGACCTCTCTCTGCCCCGCTCGCCCCCGCCCGTGTCGCAGCTGCCGCGCCGCGCCGGCCGCTCGCCAATCCATCACCTGCTTTTTCAACATTTCTCCCGGCCGCTAAATGGAAAGCAAACTTCCAGCGCCGACTCCCGCCTCCGGCCCTTCGCGTAGCCCCAAGTTAAACATTTTCATCGACTGCTTGACGTTGACCGACATCCCACACGGAACATGATTGGTGCAGGGCGCCAGGGGCGGGGGTTGGGGCCAGGGGCTTGGAGCTCATACGCAATCCACGCAATCGACCAGTGCGCCTCCTCTCTTTTTTCTCACGACCTCGGATTCACCTCCTTTGCCGGATGTATCCAGTGTGTGCATCGAGCCGTTCTTCTAATGGTTACAACTTCTCTGACTGTTGACGAAATGCTTACCTATACTTGTCGAGAATGCAATTTTATCATAAAGATTTCACAAAATTTAAAATACCAAACTAGCAAAGAATCAAACATATGTATGTATCAAAAATGTGGCTCTAGGCAATTATTTCTAGAATGTAGGAAATATATTGAACAAAAATATGCATGAGTTCAAAGAACAATATTACTTGTGTAAGATTCAATGTGTTTTTTCATCTCGAAAAAAAATGAACACAGAATTTCAGAAGTTGCGGATTAAGTTTGTTCTTAACAGTAAGTTACTTCGATATTTTTCCGTTCATTTGCTACAAATTGAAACTAGCGACATTACAAACAATAAATCCGTGAAACATAAAACTGAAAGAGGCGCTGAAAAATGTGCCCATGAACTGAGCCAAGATGAGCATGAACCTCATCAAATATTGTTCGCCATCCTTTTCTCTTTGACGAAGACAACTCCCGCACACTAACAAACAAACGAGCATCTACCATTACGAGCTTGCCGTACAAATAAGTAAGATACGAGCTCTTCCAATGAGGCTCGCACCGCAGACCGTTAGCACTGGGCGTCATGTGCACTGCAGAAAAGACGAACAGCTTCCGAAATCCAAAACCAGTCCGTGACCGCCGGAGGGGCAACGCGAGGTACTTGAAAGCCGACATAACGATACGTGGTCGTTTTGTTGGCATCCCTGTGCGAGGAGCACCGCACCGGCGAGCAGCGTCGCAGCGCCCCCCCCCTCCCGCAGGGCCGCGTCTCTTTCAGCGAGAGGCTCCGCCTTTATGCCCGTTCGCGAGACCGTGAAATGTTGTGACAAATATCAAATGTCACATGCGGCGGAATAATAATTGAAGCGTCCTTAATTGGACATGTTTCATCTGTCAAGCGGACGTAACGCGTGTTATCGGCCGGGGGCCCGTGATGAGTATCTCTGCTCGCCGCGCCGCGCCGCGTCGGCGAGGCAGGCACACACGCGTGCGGGCGCGCGCGCGCGCGTCTCCGCGGGCCGCGCTGGCGCCCCCGCACGCACGCACGCGCGCACGCGTCGTCAAAGGACGAGGACCGCTCCTCGCGAACGCACGAGACGCGCGCTCTGTCAGCGCAGCCAACGTCTCGCAGAGACGTCGCCCGAACGCCGCACGCTGACGAGGCCTTTTGCGCAGATCTGCACTTGTAAATCGCGTTTATTTCTCTCAACGTTAACATACAATCGCGCTGAGGCCGGCGTTAGAACTGTTTGGTCTCTTCACTTTCAATATTATTGCATTTATGCACGAAATGAACGACAGATGCTTGAATGCAATCGAAAGGGTGTAAGCACATTGTGCTTTGCACTCTTTCGATAGAAATTTCATTTGCTAGGAACAACGTAAAAAACAACGTAAACTCACTATTCCAAAAAGCTTGATTTCATCAAACGTTAATAAAATGTCAATGATGAATTGCACAAGCATTTCAATTGACGAATTCAAAGGAAAAGCCAAGGGCGAAAAGAATGGAGAAAGAAATGTGAACGAGAGGAAATGAGAACATTAGATCGTCCGTGCCAACAGTAACATCAAGAACTAAAGGATGAGAACATCGCAATATTTGCTACATCTGAAATGGAAAGGGAAGAGGGAAGAATACTTACCACTGCGTACTTAGTGTAGAAAGGATTGAAAAGGAATGAAAGGAAAAGGGGAAACCTATGCTCCCTATTCTAATACACAATTGAAGAGCAATGAAAAAATGTAATATAAAATTCCTATACAAAGAAAAATACTTCTATTTCTTCAGTACACACGTCCCTGAGGATTGTAATTTTGATGAAGACAAAGGCAAATTCAAGTGTTTGCTTCAAGAGAAAACTGGCTCATTTTCAAACAAGTACCCAATAATATCAATGTCAGATTTCAATACGCAAGTTAGAAAGGATGACATAAATAAGTCTGTAACGCATGGCTGGACATTATTTCAGTTTTGTAAGGTAGGAACCTAAACAGTAATTACACGTATGTGTGAGATATGCATGTACATGTTGCGATACAAAATGTCAGATCAATTATAGATTTTACTAGCGGAACCCGGCAGAAGTTGTTCTGCACATCATCTCCCTCTTTTTCCTTCCCTCTCCCTTTCTTTCTCAGTCTCTCTCTCTCTCTCTCTCACACACACAGACACATATACACTCTCTTTCTCACTGTCTCTCTCTCACACACACTCTCTTTCTCACCGTTTCTCTCTCCCTCTCTGTCTGTTTCTGTCTCACTCTGTCCCTGTCCCTCTCATTCACATTTAGTTCCAAATTCTGCACGTCTCTGAGCAGGCGGGGTAATTATCGAGACGCACCGGACCAGCAAAAATGTGTTCAAGAAGTTCTCATCCTGTAGATTACGGTGTGACAAACGTGTCTTTGAGGCCTTTGGCCTCGGCCTCAAATTTTAATTTTTAATGACCTAGAACGCTTCGTTTAGGAGTTATTTAATGATATAGATTAAAAAATGCTGCCGAGTGTTGCGAATTGTATTTGACATGAATATTTATTTTTGTTCTACAGCGCCATCTAGTAGAGTTACAACAAAATTAACAGCAAATAAACCTTCCGGGTGAAAAAGCACGTAGATGTGCCAACTTTCATGAAGATCATTTACATATATGATCAGCGATACGAATGCGAATATAATCGCACAGATATCTGTCCAACGAAGCGAAATATTGAACTCAGAACTCTGATGATGTACGTACAGATCAGTTTGGTAATAAAGAAAATCAGACTGCATACTCGAAGGATAACAAACGTGCACGCGCTACAAAGAAAATGAGTTCTGCCGGAATCTTCGGCTTAATTGGAAGTGCGATTTGCGGAAGTCTGAGCGTTTCTAAATAACTGCATTTTGAGAAAAAATAACCCTAATGCCGACACAAAAGTTGAAATTTACAAAAGTGTAATAAAATCACTCAACACATACGCTGCAGAAACTCCAGCAGACACTCAAAAAACTTTGCAAATAGGGGCAATTGCTGAGATAAATGCCATAAGGAGAATTAAGGAAAAGATCAGGTCATAGAAAATAACTAATAAAATAAGGAAAGACTTAAAATACAAGATAGGTGACTGGGTTGTGGTAAGAAAGCTGGAATGTGACATATATTCAATAGAGAATGAAGACTGAAAAATAAAGGACGAGCAAGAAGGGAAAATAAATCACTAGAAGAGGCCCAAGAAGACAGAGGAAAAGATAAAGTGATGCTGTTCCTGAGAAGAACAGGCTGTAATAGGAGAGAAAGATTTATTCCAAGATGCAATTACATGATGAGATTGCAAAGAAGCAAAATAAAATGTTACAATGCTGTTAAGCCTGTAATTGCTACTACTTCGTGCATTTCCTTCACTCAAGCATTACGCAAAATCGAACTAGCGTTTTTCAATAGGATTGGAATCATTAAATGTCGATGAATATTATCAACCCTCTATAAATATGCCAGATATTACATCACAGATAATAGAACCAGTTGCTATTTTCTGCAGTGGCAATAAAGGATACAGAGGATTTAAATAGTACCTCATATTATAAACTCCATAATATGGTGCTTATATTCACACCCAATAAGGAAGTAAATTTGTCACACACTGATGCTTGGAAAACTCATACTGTGCGTGCAAGAGTTGCTTTCAAGGATTCAAAGACGTCAAGAGCCAGTGATAAGCCTACTTTTGACTTATTGTCAGTGCATACGAAAACATACGATGCAAGGCAGGTCTCAATTTTGCCACAGCATGAGGCAATAAATACTGGCAAGAAGAGAAATAATCTGAAGTCAAACTTCTCGTAGGGACAATTCCCAACTCATTTTAGGAGAATGTAAAATCTTCAAATTTTAGTTCATCGTTATTGCTATGACTTTTACGCAGCTAAGTTGTGGTACAAATGTGATAAGTGCATTGCAATTAATTGAAGAAAGAAAAAGAAGCTAGATGCTAACGTGCAGTGTTCGCTGTTTCCGAGATTTTCTTATCACACGAGCACTGCATGTCATGTTTGCGGCTAGTGAATATTACCTGTTTATTATCTCATAATACTAACGGAGTATTGCAATTAAAATATTAAGGATCAATACATATATATTCGTATTTTTTACATTAATAAAAATTGTTTACTGTGATATCCTATTTCGATTCTGGAAACAAATTTAAAAATGTAAAAAGTAGTTAAGAATGTGCTCGACGATGCATAAGAAGAGAATAAATAAATATACACCAGTGGCGTTTTCTTCGGGTGTGTACGTCGTATGCAAACGCCCAAGGAAATAAAAAAAATGATCCTTGGAATTCATTTAATTTTTTTATTCCATCTTCCGTGCGATCCCCGTCTTCGATTGTCATCAGCGCGTCCATGTAATGCAGGCAGTGTGCGAGCGCAGCTCGGGGCGTTGGCGAAATAATCCTGAATGTATCCAACGTCTTCAGGACGTATCGTGTAGCGGCAGCGCATGCGCGCGACATCCTACTCAACGACGAAGCATGTGAAGGCGTTGGATCTCGACTCAACGGCCTGTTGGGCCCGCTAGTGAACCGTAGTGAGCGAGCGTCCGTTGACTGTGATATTCTCCGATGCGCGTTGTAGCCTTTAGCGATACTCATGAAATTCGTGTTATTTTGATATGGATCAGGGAAAAGTAGTTTAAAAGCTTTTAATTTTTTTCTTGCCTTTCGTATGCTAAAAAGAATAGAGTAATGGGCAACCCTATCCTAACCTAATAATATTTCAAAATTTATTTTTTTTAAACAATTGAAGAATGAGAAAAAAGCCGAGCTTGTAATTTTAATACTTTAAAATGTATTATTCTAATCTTTGTAAAAGAAACTGCAACACCAGGAATGTTATTTTGTATTTATCTGTCCCTCATTTTCCAATTTTATAATTTATAATAAATGTGATTTTTGTTTATATAATTCAATTTTACTCTAAATATGTATGCGAAAAGAATAGAATGGGTGATAACATTTCCTTCACTCCTTCACTGCCAACGCCCTAGATCCAGAGTGAGGAGACGCCACAGGTATAGGTTTGTGTAGCATTGGTCCCCAAAAATGATATTTCTGAAGATGAATAAGAAAAAATGTTAGATTATTTTGCAATACGAAATAATATATTAAACTGTCCAGGCAGGTTGTGGAGTGCTTAAGAGTAAAAAACTTGGACGTTCATGGTTCATGATGGAAGTGACACTCACCAATTCCTTTGATTTTAAATGAAAGAGTACTTCACAGCACAACTATACTATATACAGAGAGAATCGTGAAAAGGTTGATTCTGAAGAGAGATGTATTTTATTGAAATAATACCAAATAAAAAAATCATATTTCTTGAGATTTTATTATTGCCGAAAAATCTAATGGAAAAGTTCAGTTTTTGTTCACAAGATTTAGTGAGTCCTAGATACCACACTACAAGAAACAGATTTATCTAACATTCTCAATGGAAAATAAGTTTTCCATTTTGTGACCTTCCAAAAACACCGAGAATTTCCAACATTTAACCTTTCATAAGGCATGCTTTCAGGAGAAACTAACCTGTTTTGAAGATTATGGGGGTGTTATTCTATGACACAAAAACATGAAGGGTGGAAATCTTTCAAAATCTCCTCCTGCGAGAGACGGTTACGTTGAGTATTCTCTACGAAACAAAATTATGTTTACAGATAAGAATTTTCTGGGTTATATAATTAAAATCGTAGGCAGATGTAAGAATGCTCTAAAGAAATGAATGCGAATGTATTTAACTTACAGATTCAGAGTTTAGATACCCCAAACAATAATTGTCAGATTAATACGATATCATTTCGTTCAATAATTCAAACAGTTTCATTCACTGCACGCGTGCTTTACTTGACGATAAAAGCTTTTTTATTTTGCATATCAACGACATTAACTTATCGTAACTTAAAATGCACATAAACAATTTATTCATTCAGGAATATAGTACAATACTCACTTTTTAAAAAAATATAGGTTACGGTTTATGACTGCAAAGGGAAATAAAAAAATCCTAAAACAAACTATCGCGAACATTTCTGATCTTGAGATTTTTCATGAAAACGGACTCTCAATGACGCACAGACTCACCGGACTCTTCGCGACAGCAAGCAGATCCCTGGACCTACTTCTTGTTGCAGCGCTGAACAAAGTTCGACTAAGACATTTCTACATGATCGATACAAGTGGCCAAACATGAGCGAGTCTTGAGTCCACTTGTCTTAGTCACGCTGCGGGCAGCGGGCGCGCCCGCTGTCTTGCTGCGCGCAAGGGCCGTCCGCGCGCCCCGGTCGGGCCGCGCGCGCGCGGGGCGTGGCGGGCGGGCGGGGCGGGGCGGGGCGGGGCTGTCCGGGTTGCCGCTCGGTTCGTTTCGGGCGAGTGTGCGACTATCTCAAATCCTTCGTCGCCCACTCACTCGAATCGAATCGAATCGGGCCGAAGCGGGAATCGAACTCGGCAGCTCGCTCGTCTCTCTCGCTCTCTCTCTTCAGGATCTTGCACACGGACTTCAATGCTGTAGAAAGGGCACTGGGTGAACTAAGCGTAACTTGTGCGTTTACATAAAGTACTGAAATAGAATCTAAAAAAGATGATTGTGCAATTCGATAAAAAAATTAGGAGTGGACTACAGAAATCTTACTTACAATAATATCTTACAATAGGTTGAAAATTACTCTTTATTTAAAAAAAAAAACTTTAAGTCTTCTAACCAATTTCTAATTTATTCTTGAACTAAAAGTTCGTGTCAAAGAAGGAAAATAAATGTAATACAAATAATTTTAATCTAAAACGGGTTTTCACTATTTACATAAGAAATGAAACAGATAGAATTGCTCCAAAGATGCATAAAATGAAACTAAGAGAATTCATCAAAACTAGAGCAATATGACTCGTGCTTTCGCGCCCTCAAAATCGAGTGAGAAGACGGTTCGTTTATCGGTCAGTCCGCGCGACTGACGCTGCGCTTCATGAATGTCGTCTTTCAGCTGTCGCGCTGCCTCTGCCTCCGTCCTCCCCCCCTCTTCCCCCTCCCTCCCCCGCTTCCGCCAGCGCTGCCCCAAGGGTAAAAATGGGTCGATATCAGCCTGGGACGTCTTGGTACGAGCGCGGGGGGAGCCCGCCCCGCCCCGCCCCGCCCCACCCCGCCCGCCGGCCGGCCAAGGGCTGTCTGGGGGGCGATGCAGTCAATGGTCGAGCCAATGATTGATACAGGAGGCCTCAGCCATACATCACACGGCGCCCGCCAGCTGCACGCCGCGTCAGCGCCGCCTATGACGTCACTCCGGCCGCACAATGACGCGCGCGGCGCAGCGGCATCTGGCGCACCAGTCCCCCACCCCCACCCCACCCGCACTCGCCCCCTCCACCCGCCGGCCGCCTCCCTCCGTCCGGAGCGGCGAAATTCCAAATAACGGCGCGCGGGTGCAAAAGCATGGCGCTTCTCACTCTGGGCCGGAAGTGTCTGCGGCCTCCGCCAGGCAGCGGGAGGGATCAGCGGCACGGCCCCGCGGGGACAGATGAGCGTCGCTCTCCACAAGGATCATTCGACAGGCGGAGAGAAATCGCCTGCCAAGGTCCCGTCCCACGCGTTGCACAAACACGATTGGGAGATCCGTTGCTGGCACTGCATAGACTTCGCACATGTTGCTTACGATCCTTTGAAACTAAAGATTATAATTACACAATGTTCCCACGTATGATAGAACAAATTCATTCTAAAAATGATTTTAATAAAAACTTGTTTCAAAACATTTAAACACCAAGGCTCACTTTAAAGCAATATTAATTTTGCAAATTTTATGCAACCGAACAATCTTTAAATGTTCGCATACGAAAACTATTAAATTTCAATAATATATTTTTTTCTTCGTTTTTTAGGATTGGGACGATTTACATAAAGTGGTTTAAATCGTATATTTTTTAAATCATTTACTTAAATCAACATTTGTTTTCTACCTTCCATCATATTCTTTCCTCATTGTTCTGTTAATCCGGACTTCCGTAATTTGCATGATTAAAATGCACAAATTAGTTAATAATGAAAAGTACACTGAGGCAGTTATAACACTAAATAAACGTATGAAAATTTAGTAGATTAAGTATTAGTTAATGTGAAGTATTAATTTAGTGGGAGTATTAATTACACATTAGAAGAAAAATGAAAAAAAAAAAGAGTAGGCAATATCTTTAATGAAGTTTATACATTCTCGTATACGAACGTATATACGGAGTAATACACGTAGTATTGAGAAAGTTACGTAATTTCAACGGAAATACACGCTTTGGGTGCTGAATACCGGATACCGTAACAAGTGTTTGGTTATTGTTCAGTTTTTTTCCAAAAATGTTCGTCCGTCCGTCAGTCCATTCTTCCATGAACAACACCAGGGTCCGGCAATATACTCGAAAGTTTTTCGGTCAAAGAATCGCTTATTTTTCGGCGCATGACTGAAATACTTTGTCTTCTTATAAAATAAGGGGTTAAAGTAAAAATAACATGAAATTATTTATTAAATTTATTTTAAATGAGTTTATCAAATAATATACCGTTAAAAACACAGTAGAATGCCGCCTGTCAATTATCCGCGTTGACAACGAACATACGTCGAATGGTCGCTTCCACTTGAATTGGAGCTTCGCAATTTGGAGAGCAATACTCGCGTACCAACACGGCTTTCAGGGCGGTGTGGGAGGAGCGGGGAAGGGTAGGGGGGGCGGCAAGGGGAGGAGAGGGGAGGGGAGTCGTGGAGGCGAGTGCTACGCGGTGCAACGGATTCCAACCCTCGCTCTGTGCGTGGGGGTGAGATGGTCACACGCCTCGAGTTCAATGGTCCTTCAACCCGCTACAATTCCATTGTACCTGTTACACCATACTTGACGGGTATTTTCAGACTGCGTATAATTAAATGAGAGGTGATGGGGGTGGTAGGACCGCGAAAATGAAACCTCCTCTGTCTCCTTCAACGGTGCTGTTGCTAACGCATCCTCGGGATAACTGTGGCTTCCACTGAAAACTAAAATATTCCATGAAATGCTATAATCCCGATACCTTTTATTACCATGATGACTCCTTATGAAGGTAAGCAGTTCAAAATTTGCCCTACACAATACATGCGAGAGTCAGCTAACGTAATTTCGATTTATGTTTCTTCAGCTTTTTCATAACTTGCATCATTTCAGTATAATTACGCCGATCTCCAAAAGCATAAAAATCAAATTACCAACTGGTGAGTGAGTACTCGTTGCAAGGATTGGTCTCCAAATATTTACACTAAAAAGCTCAAAAGCAAACACCATTAAAACTGAAAGCAAAATAATTGTTAGACAAACAGACTATTACCTCCATCTGCTAGGTTTCTCCCAGAGGAAACCCTTCCTTCCAAGTATCTACAATCAAGGTCTGGGTCTTCATTTGACCGACGCCTCCACGAAGGCAAGAACCGCTGGCCATCCGAGCGACGTATTAATTAACGGTGCAATGAGCAGGCGGGCGGGTGCTGTGGTGAATGGAGCAGCGTATGGGAGGCGCGGAGTGGAAAAGAAGAAAAGTGAAAGCGGGGGAGGGGGGCGTGTGCGGTGCGCGCACGTGCCGCGGGGTGCATACTTAACAGTTGCGCATCGCGTCGCTCCATCGCTCCTCAATTACGCCGCGTCGGCGCCGGCGACGCGCGGGGGCGCGGCCGCTCGGGACGCGCGCCCGTGGAACAAAAAGCAGGTGTGCTTAATACGCCCCTCCCCCCGCCCGCGGCACCGCCGCCCTTCCCGCTTGCGGCTCCAGGGACGTGGCTGGGTGATTTCCCCTCCAGGGAAGCGTCCAATTCTCCCGCGACTGACAAAATAATACCTGCCTGATATTCCATTTCTTCCATTCAGTATTTCAGAGCTAGGTTTTTACAGATTTCATTTAATTTTTGTGGACGTGTGAATGAACTACATATTTTTCCTTTCATAAAGTGATATCGATCAAGTCTCCTTCTCTTCATTCATGTTTCTGATTGTCAATAACACCTTCAAATCTCATTTATCCCGTTCATTTTCGCTATGTTGTTATTCGTCCCAACTTTCCCACTTTCTTCAACACTTCCAAGATTTTTGAAAACATTGTTGCCCAAATTTAATTACCCTCATCACAATATTTCAGTTTGTACCTTCCCCTACAGCTATTCTATTTCCCCACAGCTGTTCTCTCTTGCTTTAGTTAAATAATTTCTGACGCTTTTTATCCAAGGTGTCCAGAAATTACTCCTGACGGCGGAAGTAACTTGAAGAAAATACGAAGCGTTAGCAGAAGTCAACGTTTCAATGCTCGTTGTCAGCCTAACGACCCCCCCCCTCCAGAGCCGAGATCGCTTAGGAGGGAGCGCCGTCACTTCCTCACCTCGACGGGGCGCAGGGAAGCATCTTGCCTCGGGCACGGACATTGGTTGAGGTGCGAGCGATGGGGCTCTCAACATTGGTGTATCCCCTTGAACCATCACTTCCCTCATCCCCTCATAATACATATCCTACGGGTCGATGGACTACAACGAAACGGCCTAAGTAAGAAAGCTACCTTTCTAGGCAAGAATGTGTGGAAATGGTCGAAGGTTAAGTGACTGTCTAAACCCCAAAGTAGTAACTGGAAATCGGATGAGGCGGGCTGCTGTGTTGAGCACTACGCAGGCTCTGCAAAATCCCCCTTTCAAGTTCCGTTTGGGAAACACATTTTTTTGACGTAGCATTCAAATAAGCTCATATATTACCCGTAAAATCTTGAGTTGACTCAGTTACTTAAGAAGTATTTCAGCTCCTCAGTTATTTTCCCTTATTTATTCACATAATTGTTGCTTCGAGTTTCTCTTCGAATGAGCCATAATTTATTTTTAACTTTCTTACTGCGCTTCATTTGCATTTTATCGTATTACCTGTTCAAACAGATTTCTTCTACAATCTCTCAATTGCCCACGCTTCTCAGAGTCCAATAAGGACATACTTTCACAGCCTTACCTTCGAGTTATCCGTTCACCCCAGGCTGCTTCACCCGGGATCCAGCCGATAATTTTCTTAGACGGGGGCATCGTATATTTTTGGTAAATAATAAATATATTTGTTATTATATTCTATATTATTTATGTTCTGTAGATATGACACTATACAATATTATTGTTTAAATAATTACGTAATTCGAACACAAATATTTAAGTCAATTTTGCCAAATAAAGAAAGGTAAACGAAAACTCTTGGCTTTTGGGGGGGGGCATGGCCCCCTCCCCCTGGATCCGCGTGTGCTACTACTCCACGACTATTAGGGCTACCTGAGCAATCGGCGCTGCTGGCTTCGGAGGAGGAGAGGTGGTGATGACAAAGCACGCCTCCTCCCTCCCCCCCTCCCCGCGTTCGGCACGGCCGCGCTTGGCATTCATTACGCCTGGCGCAAATGTATGCGACGCGGCGGTAACAAACTCGCCGCTCGCACGCAGGCAGGAGGCGCTGGGGAGGGGCGCCGGAGGAGGAGCACGCAGATAGTGCGCGAGGCTACGAAGAACGTCCGATAAAGACGAAGTTAAAGGCCCAACGATAAAAGAAAATTAGCGGAGGAATTGGCGAACTGAATCGGAGTTTTCGTTTTCGAAACGGAGCAAAATTCGGAACGATCTACGCTGAAAGTAGTTCACAAAATTACGTACATGGTCGGTCAGCCGGTCCAGATTTTACACCCCACTGTCAAAATACTTCAACAACATGACGCTTTATTTCATGTACGAGGTTTGAAAGAGCTTTTTGACTTTTTACGTCTCATTGATCTCAAAACACGTATTGGCACAGTCTAAAGGCGCAGTGGGATTATATAATTACGATAAAAAAGACTGACAGCCCATTAACTTAATACAAACACACCCATTGCACGGCAAGAGAAGTGCGTGCGTAGGAGGTAGGGGCCGGCTGGAGGGAATGGAAGGGCTGGAAGGGATGGAGAGGCTGGAGAAGGTGTATGTGGCAGGAGGGGATGGAGTGGCTGGAGAAGATGGATGTGGCTGGAATGGCTGGAGGGGATGGAGAGGCTGGAAGAGGTGGGGGTAGCTGAAGGGGGTGAATGTGGCTGGAGGGGAAGGAGGGCATGGAGAGGGTGGATGTGGTTGGAGGGGCTGGAGGGGATGGAGAGGCTGGAGAAGGTGTATGTGGCCGGATGAGGTAGATGTGGCTGGAGGCGATGGAGAAGCTGGAGGAGGTGGATGTGGCAGGAGGGGATGGAGTGGCTGGAGGAGGTGGATGTGGCTGGAGTGGCTGGAGGGGATGGAGAGGCTGGAAGAGGTGGGTGTGGCTGAAGGGAGTGAATGTGGCTGGAGGGGAAGGAGGGCATGGAGAAGGTGGATGTGGTTGGGGGCTGGAACGCCACGTGCGTTCGTCGTATCAGTTTCTGCATCTGGCTTCAGCCGAGCACAAAGGGCCGCTGGCCGCACCTCCGGCCCCGCCCTCCGCTAAGGGCGGCAGGGCCACGAGGCGCAGGGCCGGAACCGCCCCGCCGCCCTTATCACAGCCTCCTCCATACAAATGCCGCAATTAGAGCGTGATGTATGTTCCAGGGCTTTCAAGCGATCCGGTAACGCGCCCGGGCTGCCGCGGGAGGAATTTTAAAGTGTTTGAATTGAGGCGCAGGTGCGGGCGACCGTTTTAATAAGGATCAGACCATCCATCGCCGTTTCAAAGACTTTCAGTAGGAAATGACCCCACAAGGAATTTTCCCTTCTGTTCCGCCTTTTTTTTCGAAAAAGAAAAAGCGCTTTCGGCGCTTCAGCTTCATTGCGAAATGAGATGGATTCCATCGATTACCAGGAGAGCAGTGACGGCTTGGAGATGGACATGTTGCGAAGAAGATGAAAGCAACGCTCGCTCACGACGTCGCCCTCGCGCGCAGCTCCTCTGCGAAAGCGACAACGCGCGGGCGAGGCCCGAGGGCGCGCTCCTCTGACTGTGAGAGGCCCTACAGTCCCTACATTCACAGAGTAGCGCATTCCTTTGTTCCACCGACCCCGCCATTTTATGTCCAGTTGTCAGGACAATTAGAACTGTGTGGTATTCTGTGCGTTGAGAACCACGATTCTATCCCAAACCCATATTAATATTCTTGAATATATCCATTACGTCGCCGATTGTTATCATTTCCGTTCAACTTCTGAATTCTGTTTGATGGGGCTATCGGATGATTGGATATTAAATAGCGGCGGTAGCGCTACTCTGTATCTAGAGGCTCTTCTACACACTACTACTCTCTAGAATGGTCTTCGACATACTGGCGGATCCAGGGGACTATGGTTTTGGTTTTCTTCATTTATATGGGAAAATCCATTGAAATAAAAATATTTGTTAGAATTATGTAATTATTTAAAAAATTATATTGTATAGTGTCATATATAAATTACAAAAATAATATTCAATATAATAGCAAATGTCTATTATTTAATAAAAATCTACGATGGTCCCATCAAAAATGATCGACTGGATCTGCTGGCCCGCCAGCTGACAGGTAGGTCGGCGCCCGATCTCGCCAGCTCGCGGAGTAAGATCACTGTCACCTCCCGAGATAAAAATGCACTACACTTAGGACAATAATGATCTTATTAGAGGACGCGCCAGGAAACATCAATCAAGAAAATAAAGCCATGTGTTCAAGATGTTCCCTGGTCTTCACCATTTGTAATTGTCATTAACTTGCCCACACAGAGAACAGACTAATATGTGTTTCTGCATTTCAATGGAAGTTATTTAACAAAAATGAAAATTACTAAAATAAGACTTTGCAATTTTGCAAGACTTTGCAAAAAAAATTTGCAATTACATGAGGAAATACACTTTTTCCACAATTAAGCGTCTTTTCCTTAACGTCAAAAAATATCCCTGAACCATCATCTTGAATAATACGAATTTTAGATGCAATGACAGATGATCAAAATTAATTTTACAATCTCGTTTTCGTCTACCAAACAGCAGGACGTCGAAAATTACACTAATAAGTACACTATTCTAATAAGTATAGTAAAACGATTATAAAGGAAGACGCATATCAACTATGTTCTTCTCGTACTTGAGAGTACTTTGAGAAATACACAAAACGGAATTACGATTTAGTCAGGCGTCCAAGAAAATGAATTTCATTAGTTAATTGTTGGTTGAGCGGAAATAATTCCAAGAAACGACTGATATTCACACGGTTAAGAATCTCTGGAAACTGTTTCTCGCATTTTGAGAGAAGCCGTCTGACGAGGTACGAACGCGCGTTGCCAGAATTTTCAGGCGCCTGACCTCCACCTCCAACTCCCACTCATTGAGAAAGTTCTAGCGACCGACATTCTCAGCAACGGCGGGCGCAAACGCAAAATCTCAGCTCGCGTGGAGGCGCTGCAATGCTAGTTCTCGCGCCATCCGCAACGCCCGAGGCAGATTCCAATGCAGTATCTAAAAAGTAAATTTCGTTTAATAGCCATTGCATTAATGGTGCAGCTACTATATCAAACGCACAGAGATCTACAGTCTGCGTTGTTGCACCCAGTGCAAGGACATTGGGGACAGCATTTTAATATCAGCAGAGCGAGGGCAAGGGCGAGTGGAACCCGAAGCCGCCGCGCAGCTGAAAGACGAAATTTGCGAGGGCTACGAGGATGAAAAATCTTTTTCATGCGGGAAATTTAAGTATTTTCTTTTCCTTCTTTACAAAAACGGAAACTCGTAGAAGTTACGAGGCAACGACCTGGATTCAGAGAGCAGTTATTTTTGTAACAAAAATTTGGATTAAAAAGTGGCTGCCAAAGGCTTAGAGCTCAGACTGCGCCCCTTCCACAGCTGGTTCCCGGTTTCGAACCTAGGCGGTTGCAAGTGGAATTTGAGATGGACAAAGCGGGTGCGCGGCAGGCTTTTTCGGGGTGCTCCCGTGTCACGTACCAATATCTCCATCAATCATTCCCTACACTATCATATCAATGACCACCTTTCCGTTAAGGATCCAACGATCGCAGCGGCATCCAGGCGATAACCGAAGAAATAGATGAGATGGGCCGTGGATATGTCAATCGACAGGTAGGATCCCGGTCTGGCGAACTAGAGAGGGGAAAATAGCCAGGGAGTGGTGGACGCCCCCTCCCAAGATCCTACTTAAGGATTGCGATTCTAGTTAAGGACAATAAGGAGTGATTGGAATTGCGAGTGTGGAAAAATTAGAGTTTCATTTTGATTAACAATGTAAAAACATAGGAAGATCGAAATGGTGAATTGTAGATTTTGAAAACCAGAAAAAAATGTGTTCTAGCATTATTGTCTAGAGAGAATAACAATTTCAGTTAATCTATACTAGTGTTTGCAAAATGTATATTATGTGATAAATAAATTTTATATTTCGAAAATTACGCGGTTCTTCTGTTATTCGAAGATTTCATCTCCGAATTTATTATGTTTAAGTATATTTACGTCGCCTACTGTTTCGGTGATTCTTTTATATTATTTTAATATATCATACAACTGAGTGACAATGACTTAATTTCCTTACTTTTCTCATTTTTAACGAAATAAGGTACATCTAATTTAATTACCGGAAAAGTAGTTCCCAGAAAACGAGAATTCTTCCTAAATTAGCTTCGACTTTTTTTAATTTTCTTTCACACTGTTAGGCATTTTTTAAAACCTTTAAAACATGTATATCAAAGATTCCAAGGATTGGGGGATCAGGAAAATGAGTCAAAGAATTGAAAATCCATTCTGGATTGCGGTTACGTTTCTGATTTGAGAAAAAATGATGTACTGGTCCCAAACATATTTCAAGACGCATTCGGATTTTGAATAGCGTAGGCCACAGTGAGGCTCCCCGCTCCTAGAGTCCCTAGATACAGAGAGTAGCGCAACCGCCGCCATTTAATATCCTCCCACCCGATAGCCCCGCCAGGCAGCAATTCAGAAGCTGAAGGTAATCTATAACAATCGGTAAGGTATGGAGATATTTAAGATTATTAATATTGATTTAGGATAGATTCGTGGTTCTGAACTCACAGAATATCCCATAGTTCTAATTGTCCTTACAACTGGACATAAAATGGCGGGATCGGTGGAACAATGGAATGCGCTACTCTCTGTAGGTAGGGACTACTACCCGCCCCCGCCCTTGCATGCGCTCTGGCGAGAGGGGCGGGCAGTCCGCGCCCCCGATCGGACGTCCGTCTACAGCAGAATTTGCATATTTCATCTCCTCTCGGAAGGTGCAACCTCGCCGTCAGCCGCACGTGGCCCGTCGGCGCTCGCAATTGCTTCCGGCGCGACATCGCCACTCCGCCGGCGCCTCGCGCGTTATATGCATTTTCACCGAGGGGAAGAACAGGAGAAAAAAATATAAAGTCTACGATATTCATATTGGAAACTTTTCGAGGCGACATTTTAAAAGCAATTCCAAACGGTTTCTCCGCGAAAAAAGAAGATAGAAGAGGAGCGCCCTCTGGTTTTCAATCCGACTCCAGCAGAGGCTGGCGTCTTCGCCTGTGCGATGTCGATCGCTCGTTTATCATAACGGGCGCCCCCCCCTACGACCCACCACGCCCCGTCACCCCCCCCCCCGCTCGCCACGAGATTAATGCTCATCCACTAGAAAAATATCAACTAAAGAGATTTAAAATTAATACATGCCATGTTTAATAAATCATTGGTGACAATTTACATTCACGTTTTTAAATAGCGTTTCTCCTAAGAACGAGGTCACTCTGGGTGTAATCGCCCCTCCACGCCACCCCTCTCACGCAACAGCAAACGAAGTTAATTCTTAGGAGAGTGCAAGTGTAAGGATGGAACCGCTTTCCTCGTATCATTTTACGAGTACTTTAAATTAAACACCGTTGACATCAGTTTAAAATGAAACTCATTGTAACATCCTGCCTTTGGGATTATCCACCTAAAAGAACAATACTATAAGATCCAATAACACCGTTTTTAGTGTGCATGCCTATTCCGATAAGAAAGTTTGTAAAGACTATCCATCGTCGAAACGTCAAAAACTGCGTTAAATTAAAACATCCCTTCCTGAAAACGAATAAATATAAGCACCGAAGAGGGCTTGAGCAGATCGAGTTTTTGCCTCCGGCATTCACACATTCGCGCAAAACATTTCCCCTTCATTCCAGGTGATATATCATTCCGACATAAAAGCAAATCAACGGAATTTCGTAATTACAAATAAACTCACACGGCACGTCCGAGTGCCAAGTTAATGGCACGTTTAAAAACGCGTAAATCTTCATTCAGCATGTCACGCCTGGAAACAGACAGAAATAAACCCTAAATCCCGCAGACGGCTACCTTCAAACGATCCGATAGCGTTCGCCCGCATTTCAAGATTAATAAAGAACCAACTCGGCGGGGGCGGGCGGGCACAGCGTGCAAAACGTTCGTCATTTCCCGGCTGGCGACATCGACAGGCAACGTAATACCTGCCAGTTGCCCTGTCCTCCCCCGCCGGCGTTCTCACTTTTTGACAGCTACAGTGCCACGGTCGTCTGGCGGCGGACCCACGAAACACTCCCCCTTCTCCCTGACTCCCCCCTCCCCGTGTCCCGGGCGCGTGCCCAGATCAGCAGCTCGGAGAAACAGATAGCTGTCAATTTTTACGAGGAGGAGCCTCCTCTCTGCGGAGCTGATTTAATAACTCCATTATTACCTGACACCCGCAATTCAATTTGCTCGCGGATCAAAACGCGAGGCTCGCGCGTGTTTGCGAGCTCCCGCGATAATCTCCTTTCTAAACGGTCCCGCCCGACCCGCGCATTCATTACGCCACGCGCCGCCAGACGTCGCGTCCGTCAGACGAAGGGCACAGGGGGGGCGGCACTTTCCCTCCCTTGAGCCCGTTCTCAAATGAGTTCGCAAATACCTGCTGCTGACTTCATCTGATAACCATTCGTCTCGTACTTCAAATAAAAAGTAAATAGCATGCTTTATTGCGACGATTTCTTCTTGTGGACGGAGACCGTAGAATTGAAATAACAGCGTCAAAAACAATGGATAATGAACTGAGGTAGAGCTGAATTCATAGAAAGGTTTGAATAGAATTTTGCCGGCATTGAAGGGTGAGGCGGACGTAAGTATTTCCCTGCCGGGTTGAATCAGACAAAAATAATGAGAAAAAACTTCATCTGCATACACAAAATGAAGTAATAATGCACGTTCTATGATAGCAGATTCGCGGTAATGAGGGCGTGACTGATAGAAAAGACGAATAAATGACTTCAATGAGCCGAAATGGGCCGCTCAAAGCGCCCAGGCGCTCGGTCCTTGGAAGGGTCACGGGTTCGAATGCCGTGTGCGGCATGGACGGAACTTCTGTGTAATGACGAGGCGCGCCCAAACCGCCGTGTGTCACTCAAAGGAAAAGCCTTCCCTCTCCATCCCTGGATGCAAAGTAGGTAGGGTGAGGGGAGTGTGCCTGTCAGTGGTGTGCCTGCGGACAGGGAGAGGAACCACGAGCCTTTCCTCCAACTTTAAAGACCCATTCACAATACAAACATAAACACAAGCATAACGCATAGACATAAGCGATAGACTGAAGTATTCACTTAAGCGATAGACTGAAGTCTAACGTAAACGTAAGCAAAAGAGCTTCTTTGGGACATTCTAGTTTACTATCGGTTGGATGTGAGAATCGATTTCGAGATACCGACTGTGTCTATGGCCCATGGGTTCGAATTAAATTACTGCCATAGACAAATAAGACGGTCTGTGGGTTTTCTGTGACTAGTGCGAATACGTGTACGAATGTAATAGAGATATCGCGGTCTTTGTTCGTCCAACGCCATCTAGTGTACAAGGCATTAATTCGTCTATCGTCCTATTTCGATACTTATGTTAACGTAACGTGATTGATTAATTTCTTATTTCTTACTTAACCATAAAAAGTTTATTTCGTTCATTCATTCATTCATTGGTTAATTTCTTATTTATTACCACGCAAAGAAGCCGAAAGCTTGCAAGCTATTAAGTTAACGTCTCACATGTTATGCGAAGGCATTGTGAATGAGTCCGCTTGTGGACGTAGTCCTAACTTTTATGTAAACGCACTGTGAATTGGCATTAAGGCCCGTTGGCTGCAGGCGGCTGTGTACGTTCTGGTGGCAATGGGCCTCTCCACGTCAGCGAGGCGAAGCACTGGGAGGTCCATCAGGGCGTCAAAGAGCAGAGATGAATAACGAGGGCAGGGGACATCGGTGAATTCCTAATGGAAGTACCCGCGTTAATGATCAATAATGAAGGTATCAACAAGTTCACGGGAAATATATGGAACAGCCACCTAATGTGAGGACGAGGATCTCCAACCGTCTGGCAAAATGTATATGGTTCCACATAAAATCAATTGTATTAATTGTATCATTAAAGTTTCATTCTTCTAGTAGTATATTTTATTTTTTACTAGAAAAACATCATATGTAAGAAAAACGTTTCATGGAAAAGAGGGTTCAGCAGGGAACTGCAAATGCTTACTTCTTATTTCAGGCCGCACACATACAGTAGAGCAGCTCTCATATCAGAACCTATTACCGGTGAGTATTACAGTAAATCACAGTTTATACTATTTACATCGCAGAATACAAGTCAATAGAAATTCAGCAAAATGGACACGACCTAATATTTGATATTAATAATTTAAATGGTGACACGATTATTAATACCCTTTTAAAATGTCAATACCAAAAAAAAAGAAATTTCAAAATTAAATTTCCACGCATACTACGACAGTAACATCTCGGAAAATTTCCTGGCAATAATATTTATAACTCAACTAATTGTTTAAAAATGTATCCCCGAAGAATGTACTAAGTGAAAGATGCACGACATGAAACGATAGCGTAGCGCACGTTGAAGCCTAGCGGCACGTCTCTATCCCCAGAAGGCCCGTAACATCTCCATCGCGTTTCAAAGACTGGCGCGCACCGTGTGGCGCGGAGGCTGCAATAACGGAGGCTGCGAGCACCTAGGGGGCGGCGCCCCGGGCGGTGTCACGGGCGCCATCTGCCTGGGCCTCGCGCTGTCCAAACAGCGGCCGCCGCTGCACGACGCAGCCCCTTTGTTTACGTAACTCAAGCCATTTTATAAACTGAACGTCAAATATTTGAAGGGAAGACAGCAAGCCCTTCGAAACTCGATAGAAATCGATAGGCAAGAGAGCGGGAGTGGCGCTGGCGGGTCGCCGCCGCGACGGCCTCCGGCGCCGCCGCATCCCCCCCCCCCCCGCCCCCGCCCGTGTGGATCCCGGCTGACGTGTGTTTAAAATTGGAAACTGATCAAGATGAATGACCGTACAGCAATGCCCTCGCCGTTGTCGCCGCCTCCTCCCCCGCCCCGCCCCGGCCAGGCCCAGCCCGCGTGCGCATGGGCGCCGGCCCTGCTGTTTAATATTGGCCCTGGCGAGGGTAGTGTATCATTCAATGAATTATTTATGAGCTACATGCACTTCATATAGGACTCAACACCCTTCATCGTCCTTCACCCTTACTTTGAAGTGAATGAAAACGTTTTGTAACGTAGAAACAGCAGAGAGAATCGCGAAATGAAAAAGCAAAAGGACGGCAGAAAGAGAGCTGGATAGGTGGTTGGGGATAGCGTAATCCTCGTGAAGTATTTCACGATAACCGCGAAACATATTCACGACTCAGTGGAAAGTAGTTTTGGAGTTAGCGGACTGCAGGGCGGAGGTGGGATAGCCGCTAATGTAGCTGCCAGAGAACCCGCAAGTGGCAGCAGAAGTTGAGATACGGATCCAGACATTCAAGGTGGTCGTATTTTTTGTCGAGCGCGCTTCTTCGGAAGATCCGAAACTTATTGCGTTTTTATTGGAAAGCAATTCGAGGAACTTGCTGACATTTTATTGTGAAGTAGAAAGAGGAACAGTTCGAAAGATCTTGGTCTCGCTCGTAGCTTAGTGTGACAACTTATGGTAATACCTCGCAGCCGTTCGAAGGGCACTGCGGTGACATGCTCACATGGAATTTCGTTTCTCAATATTGAAGGTAAGTTGGTTGTAGATAGGTTGATACCACAAAGACGTTTCTGAGACATGTTCTTCGGTTTACGTTGTGACTATTTGATTTCATAATCTATTCTTGTCAACATGAAACTGCAATAGTAATAAATAGGGGGGAGATTTTAAAGAAATATCATCTAGCTCTTTCACTTTAGAACAATGCCGTTTAATATGGACATTTATTTTATGTTATAAAAAAAGCCAATTACCCATTTTTATGTCACCTTTTTGCATCTTTCGTCAATTTTGTCTAATAAATCATGTTATTTTTCCGTCATTTTTAATGCATTTTTCGCTTAAGTCATCGATTTTAATATCATTTTAATGGTACTTGCTTCAAATAACATTTAAGGGTTTACTACTGAGTTTTTAGACCAAAATATGTCCAAACGCCGAAACTGAATTTTTTGCACTCCAGCCCATCATGTGGGGCATCCGCGAATACATCATTTTTACATGGGCTGCCATTTTTAAATGTCCTATGGGTTTTTTTAACTCACACCTGCGCAGCCCCTTTAATCGGGTGCGCCCACTTTCTTCAGAGAATCTGCCTTGTTTACCATTCTCCACTCCTTTCAGTTCGTAATTCGCGCACAAACTGTTACTGCGTTAACGAAAAACAATGTAAAACTATAATGTTTAGAAGTAAATTACCTAGTGTTATGAACGTGTTAAGGAGAATTTGTGTTAACTTACAATAGACATTTTGGACTGAACCATTGCTTATTAATTAACTAACTATTTTGTTGACTTTCACCACTTTTGCACATCTGAAAACTATGACTTACATTCAAATAATTGGCATGCACTATTTTCGTTTGCAATAGTAATATGACTCAAAAATAGTGCTTTGTCACTATGTTCAATCAAATGACAGCAATTCTGAAGTTGCGATTTTGACCTGTGATCGTATCACTAAAATCAATTAATTTTTTTCCCCTCAAGATGCTTGTTCTGTGATGGGTGCAGATAAACAAAAAGCTATTTCTTGGAAGCCCCTGGAAGCTGTTGTTTCGTCCCACCTGTGATTTACGCCACCATTTCATGCCGCGGTAAGAGCAACTTGTTGACAACTTCTGCATTGTGCCTGGTCTCTAGCTAAGAAATATTGAAGTTTGACTCACACCATTTTGGCCCGTGATGAAACAATGTTCAAAACATCTATCAGAGCATCGAACTTCCAAAATTTGACTTACACCACTTTTGCTCTCAACGGCTCAATTAGTGTAAAATGCAATGTTTTACTCAAGGACCGCGATTTTTTGTTTAAATGACATTTGCAACTTTTTATCACGTTCGCTTCTAGGTTAATAATCACCAAATTCGTTGCTTTTAAATGCAAAATTGTTCTCGTTATACGTTTTGAACTGAAATATTACAAAGGAATCGTTTTTTGACGGTGGATAATAGCTTAACCCCATCGCCCAAATAATCTGTTTGGGTATTAATGGAAATCCCTTCGCTTGACGGCGCGTGCGGTCCAAAGCTCTTCATCGCACCGTCATCGGAGAGAGCGCACTCCGCCGCCCACGAGAGCTCTGGCAGCGGTGCCCGGGCGAGGACTCACCTACCGGGCTCGCGGCGTCTACTCGCGGGCGGTTTCTCAGAGTGAGGGCTTACCTGCAACACACAAACAAACAACGCACGTTTTAAAATTACAATATCATATGCACTCAGACTATACATCAGTACTTTATTTTACATTGAAGCGCAAAAAGGAAAGGGTTTATTCGTTTGAATAGAGCTTCCAAGCAACGGAAAAGCAACGCTTCTCTTCGAGTAAGTCATCGAAGGTCGGATCATTTTTGAAGACAACAAAGAGGATTAGAATGTGCAGTAAGATGAAGATTCCATTATTATTTATTTGACAAGGAATTCCAATTGTAAGGTGAAACCATCTGTGTAATGCAGATCCAATGCGATTAGCTGCGTTTGCCCTGTGGTGGGAGGCGCGCAGGCGAAACTTCACGCACAATGGGCTCGAATCGCAGGAAGCACTTTGTTTACTGGATGAGTTAAAGCGGGCCCTTAGAGAAACACTGGGAAATAAAATAGATATGGAGATAAAAAGTGCTTTTTGAAAGCGGTTCAGTTACAAAATGCCACATTATTCACAAAGCGACACAATCCTCCACGAAATACACAGGCGAGGCAGGCGGACCGTGGTAGAGGCGAGGCGATGCGGGCGTGGGAGGGCGCGATGGGGCGGGGCGGGGAGGGGCGAGGCAAGGAGGACGAGGCGGAGCGGGACGCGGGACTGAGCGAACCGAGGCGCGGAGAGGAGGGGAGGAGAGGCGAGGCGGGACGATGCAAGGAAAGGCGAGGTGGGGCAAGGTAGGCGAGGTGAAGTAGGCGGGTTGGAAGGAGCGGCGCGGGGATAGGCGAGGAGGGGAAAAGAGAGACGAGGCGAAGCGAGTTGAGGCGAGGCGGTGCATGGCGGGGCGAGTCGGGTCGAGGTGGAGCGAGACGGGGCTGGACGCGGGAAAAGGAACTGAGCGTTCCGAGGCGGGGAGAGGAGGGGCGGGAGAGGCTAGGCGGGACGAGGTGAGGCGGGACGTGGCGAGATGGGAGAAGGCATGCAAGGTGAGGCAGGCGGGGTTGGGAGGGTACGACGGGGCAGGGCAGGGAACAGAGGCGGCGCGAAGCGAGTTGAGGCGAGGCGGGGTGGAGTGTGGCCAGGGCGGGGAGAGGTGGGGCTGGTGTCGGGCTGGGCGGGGCTGTGTGGAGCTGGGCGGGGCAGTGTGGAGCTGGGCGGGGCGGTGTGGAGCTGGGGCGGGCGGTGTGGAGCTGGGCGGGGCGGGGCGGGGCTGGGTGGGGCGGCATGGGGCTGTGGGGTCGGGGAGGGCGGGGGAGCGGCTAAGCCATTGGAATTGGGCCGAATCGCGCACTGCGTGAGAGCCCGGCCCTCCCTCGCAGCCTCTTTATCAGAGGGGAGGCTCTATTATTACGGGCCGAATCATGATCTGGCATTCAACATCCATTCTTAAGGGATTCATTCCGCAATAAAAAAAAATCGTCCTTTTCCTTCGGGGTCTTAGCCAGGGACGCTCCAAGAGAAGGAATTCCGAAAGTGCGGCGAATAAGACGGGGAATAATCATCATTTTATTGATGATTCATCGATATGATGAACAATGCGCCTGAGAGGGAGCCCTCGGGCGAACGGAGGAGGAGGACGGAGGCCGCGCCAGATCGAGGGGGCGGATTTGCGTGCGCTGCTACTCCATTCTCGCAGAGCGAGCGAAACTAGCGCTTTAAGAAATCCTTTATTCCATTCCCATTAATACACTTAAAATTGTTTCTATTTTTACTCGTATTATTGCTATCGTTGCTCTTCGTGTGGATCATGGAAGGGACACGCTAGCTTTCTGTGAGGCAGTCCCGGGTTCGATTCTCGGACGGGGCAAAATTTATTTTTGATGCTGTAGCTTTCGAATAAAATCGTCTCAGTTTCTACGGCGGTGTGACAAAAGAAATCTAGGGTCAAATAAGCTAGGTATGGTGATGGGAATACGTCATATTCGCCACATGTCTCCATACCCCCAGGCAAGGATAATGAATAAAATGATGGCCCAGGCCTGGAAAACCACTAGCTACGTTCTCGGAATGATCGTAACTTGATGCCTTTGTGTCCGTCTCTTATGTCGTGAATATATATCTACGCATCCGAAAAATTCTACATTCTTCTACCTTCACGCCTCATTACGACTATATTCCATCTACAGTGAAAAAGCAAACCTCGTACTTCGCAACGATTCACCCTTCCCAAACCGCACGCCAAGAAAAAAAAAATAACATACATCTTCTTCAAACATCCCCGGCCCTCATTCACTCTCCCCACACTGTGATCAACGCACATTAATCTAATACTAGAACTGATTACGCCCATTGAATCACATTCGCCTGAGGAGGACCCAATAACTCACATTTCTCGTATGTATACTTATAACCCCCAAAAGACTCTGGCCGTATGCGGAGTTGTAGAACACATAGTTTTCCTTATAACTGGACAGAAATAGAGTTGAAAATCAAAATAAAATCTTATCGATTAAAAGACTTTATGTGGATTTGTCAAAGGTCTATAATGTGCGAGTGTGAAATCTTGGGCATTGTGACTAACACCATTTTCTGAACATAAGCTACCCAAACGTTATTTTTTAAAATGAATTGTCAGAGTTAAAATTTAATTAGAATTGTTTCCCGAAGTTCAATGATGATGCTAAGGTTTTTAGAATGGGCCAAAGGAGATGGTATTAAAAGAAACAGTACTTCGTACTGCTACAATTTCGCAAGCGGTGAGGAATGTCCACCGATTGTAGGAGACGTGTGTTCACTTCTAGATTGGAAGATTCGGTCGCGAGTGCTTCTCGTCGCGTTTTGGCGATTGATTGATTAATGACAGTCATCAAAATTAAGCTTCAGCGACCAGCCCCAAACTTCGAGAGGCAAATGGGGAATAATGACATTCATAATTTCGAAAACATATGTACATTACATTAAACAAAATGTGTTCCCTTGTAATCCGGAAATTTGGTACACAAATTGATAAAAGAGTGATCACGTTGAAACGCGTAGTTTAATTAAGGCAAATTCAATGTTAAATAGGCTCTGTTTTGTCAATTTTACGTGTGCCCTGACTCCAAAACGGCATTCTAGATACAATTATGTCAAATTAATTTCAGGTGACCTTTTGTTTATAAATCTTTACGTATTTAGTAATAATAAAAATGTTACATTAACAAGTAATACAAAATATTATAAAAGAAATGTACTATTTTATTTTCCATTTATTGTAAAATGTTAATTTTCTTGCATTGGAGAAAGCTATTTTACAATATTTAAGGAAGATCTTGTAAGTATTAATTTCCCAAATGTAATTGTTACACATTTCTCATTTCTATTTATCATTGAAAGCACCTTTCACACATCAAATTGGATGCAGAGGAATGTCAACCTACCATTATTATCGAAGCTTCACAGTTTGTAGGTTAGATTCCAGAATATCCCACGCTATTTTAACATACAATTTTGTACTGTAGCTTTAATATCTAATAACGCCTCATGACAAAATTGTATATTGAAAATAATAGTTTTGAAAAAGTAACTAATGAAAACAACTTTTTTTTTAATGTTTACTTCTTGTTCGGCAATAGTATTTCGACTATTAGGAATAGGCATCCTTGGCTTTTGACCTTCACATCGCTGCTTCGTTTATTATGTGTTTAATTGGAATGGGATTGAGCCGAACCGAGACGCCTTCGCCGACGGAAGTCCCATGAGGCGCTGGCCCGCACCTGAACGCGCTCACAGAGCTCCCCATCCAGCACCCGAGCGGAGGCGCGAGCCGAGGCGCCGAGGGAGGTTAATAAGGAGCGGCTTTCTTCGGCGCCGTCGCGACGCTCAAAGACAGCCAAGCGGCGCGCGAAGGCGGCAGGCGCCGACGCCGCCACGCGACGCGGATTTAATTACGAGGCGTCCGTCCGCGCGCCTTCCGCGCGGCCGCGCAGACACAAGGGCGCGGCGGACGGGAATCCCGACAGGCGTCGGGACGGAGGGCGGCGCAGGTATCGACAGGTCGCTGAATGGCGCCAGCGAGCAAGAACGGAGACTGGGAGTGCCGGGACGGTCCAAGTGCGTTCCGCGGGCAGGTCACACGGAAAGTTGCCTGGATCGCGCGAAGGTCAGTAGCGAAGTGCTAGGAGCTGCCGAAGAAAGGAACACGTGCGAGACAGAATAGCGTTTCGGGGAATAGGAAGAGAAGTTGAAAGGAGGGTTTCCCGACTGGAGAAATAAAGTCCCGAAGGGGCCGGGACACTGAATACACGTAGAGAATTTGGCTACGTCCGAAACTGTGAACTTTAAGAGTAAGCACATACTGGAAGTCACGTGTCGTCAGTGAAAGGGAATCTCGGTTCAGTGCGGTGTGCAAATGACATTTCTTCACAGATAATATGTGCAATTGCAAGCCTGTCAAATACTTCAGAATAACGTAAAAATGTATTCCGGCTCGCATTACACCTTCACGTAACATAATATCCCATCTCACGCATGCCTCGCCAAGTGCTGCGAAGGAGGTGTTCGCTGCGGAAGGCGAGTGCACAGAGGGGCCAAGAAGCAAACGCCGCCCGTTCCGCCCTCTGCGTTCTGCCATTGATCACCGCAATAAGGCCGCTCCGCATTCTTTAATATCCGCGCCGCGCCGCGCCCGGACACTTACTGGCTCAGCTGCCCGGAATGCCGCCCCGCTCCCGCCCGCTCCCAACCGCTCCTCGCGAGTGCTTCGCAGGCACTGGAAGAAATTGTCGCCAGGGACGGAGATAGGAGCTTGTTTCTTACGAGCAGTCGGTCCATGTTCTCCATTCATTTTTTGTTCATCCTAGTCTTTTCTTCCCGCTTCTACGGGATGGGGATGTGCTGCGACTAGCAATCGCCCAAAATTAACAGCCATTCAGAATACATTTTAAGGAACTTTAAATGCCGCCTGGTTTAATCTTACAGGTGCGTGTCCACTAGAGAGTAACTAGCCCGAGCTAGTCTCGAGAGAAGCTCGCAATATCCTGTCCACTTGCGAGCTATTCGCAGAAATGCCCGCCTCTCGAGAGTGCACTCGCCGCACCCTCTCGAGAGTACCTCTCGCATGCCTGTCCACTGGAGAGCGGTAGGCTCGCGATGGAGATACGGGAGTTAAGATGGAGGCGTAGAAGAGAGCAGCGGTGGCTTTCGTTACTTAATTTGCTTCTTGCAAAACAAGAAAAGTACTCGGCGAGAAAATGGATTGATCATGAAGCACAAATGAATTCTTGTTCGACACTTGTCAAAGAATTTGAAATTGAGGATGCGCAACATTTTAGACAACGCACATTGTTTAACCTAACCTCACAATTTCAAGAACACGCGCAAAAGGTAGTTTCTACTGGTAGGTTACTTTTTTTAAACATTTTATTTGAATATCAAATAGAAATAATGACCTAATAGGGGCCAGAGACTAATTTTTTGCATAACTGATTCTGTAAAATATGAATGTTCTTCATACGTTTTCATATAGGTACCTATAAACTGAGTAGTATATGTAGAACAGAGAGTTATGTAAAGCTGCGAAAAATCGATTTCGATATTTCAACGTCAATTAATGTTTTGTAGTGGCTTGATACCAAAAAAGTGTTGGTTTTTTTCATTTATTTTCAAAACATCCGTCCGTCCACCTGTCTGAACAATAATAGCGCGTAAACTTTTCGAACTATTTTTCCCAAAATGAATATTCCCCGGTCGATCTGGCCTGACCCGAAGCTCTGTGATTTTGAAAAACATTCTTTAAATTTTGAAGGTACTTTACATGAAGCCCATGGGAAATTTTCAAAATTTTCTTTCAATTTCGTGGAATACGTACGAGAAAAACAGTGAAATACATACGAGAGTCGGTGCCATTCCATAGCACTAATGTACTTTAATGATATATTTCATTTCTTGTGCAATTTTAACAAGTGCATCGTCTTCAACTTTTGACTAGCGCATTCCTTCATTACCAAGACGGAAATGCTGCACCACAGAACAAAAGAACCCTCATTTAATATCAGACGCGTAGTCTTCTCATCATTTGTTATTGAAATACACGGGATTGTCTCCCATTTATTTATTATATTATCCTTTTCTCATCTGCCCACTGCTTGGTAGCGGCGACAGTGAGACAACGAACATCGAAAAATCGCAGACGCTCTCAGGCACTTCCAGCACGTTTCGAATGCTGAGAGTAAGTCGGTGCGAGTCCTCGCACAGGCATGTCCACTAGCGAGTAGTTCAGATGGCGACCGCTCTCCGCGAGCATCACATTACTCTCGGTTGCCTTCTCTCAGAACTGTCTCCATTGGCGAGAAACACTCTCAACACAAACTCGCGAGAGCGTAGCTCTCAAGTGGACACGCACCTTAACACCCACGTTCGCCTTCATTAAGCGCCTACATAACACAAATAGCCCAAAATCCCCATGCTTCTTAATCTTCAGCCTAGGTCGCAATGCTGCATACCCACGTATTAAATCCAGGTATCCCAAAGACCAATTCAAGCCATCGTAATCCCCCATAACTGTCAATTGATCAAACTGAAACAGTCTTCAACCTCGCTTCTTCGCAACTTTAGCACAATGTTTACGTTCTTTCGAGTAATAAAAAAAAGCGCTTGTACGGGGTCGACGCTAATGGGGAGGTGGCTAAGTTTTTTTTTCTCGCACACCCCATTTTTAAACTAATTTGGCTATACAGCCGGATGCTCTTCCTGATGCCAACTACAGGGGATACACAAGCATATTACACATAGACAACATACACAATCATGCCAGATATGGGATTCGACCATCCTTCGGTCGAGACCGCTATGACCCTACTGCCTTAGCAACCTCCCTTATCCGGACCGACATTTATTCCAATCAAATGTTTATCAGAAATTGTCATGTCAGACAAAGACTTTAATAAATAAGGGATATAGCTCCATGTAGCTTTTCTAAGGCATTATCCTCAATTGAGACGGAGAAAGCATTTTCACTTTCTGTATACTACTTACGGACTATATAGAAAGTACTGTAATGCGGTACCGAAAATAAAACATTTTCATCTGAAAATACCAGCATTGTGGGTTCCTGAGAACGAAAAATGTAGATTTACCTTGTTACTAAAGGTAGTAAAATAATGAATTTCAAGGATAAGGAGATATCAACCACAATAAAGGACCTTTTCCTTTATTGTGGTTGATATCTCCTTATCCTTGAAATTCATCATGGAATACTCAGCTCAGGAAATCTCAGCTGCCACCACAGAAGGTAGTAAAATGTTACTTCCTGTAACATGTTGTTTAGTTTTAATACATGAGGGTCCTTGATACCGGAAATCTGGTTTATGCCAAATTGTCAGTCCGTCTGTGAAAAATACTAGCGCGAAAATCCTACACAGCATTTCTGCCAAAATGTTTTTAATTTTTCCCGACCGATTTCCATGATGTAGAAGTTGAAACAACCCGTTGCACCAATTTTGGGGGTACTTTACTACATAAAGCGCCAACATTAAGAATTTGGGTATTTTGAAAATTGCAAACTTTCTTTTCAAACAGTTCTTGTATTTTTTAATTCGAACGTTGAGAATCTTTGTATAAAGCAATCAATTTCTGAATTTCATATCTTTAGAATATTTCATGTAAATTGCTTCCAACATATTAGTCGTTTTCGCATAATTTATAAATTTATTCTGGCATAGATCACTTTTTTTCTAATTTGTACTACACCTTTAATAATGAAGATAGAACTGCCATCGCAGCCTCCGCTTCCCGTTATCATAATTTACCAATCTTATTTACAGTTAAAATATGCATCGGACATTGTTGTTGCGCTCATATACGAAAATACTCCATACACCCAAATTCACTGAATTTATTGGCAGAAACTGAAGAAGAAGAAAATAAAGATATATATTGTTCACGATTCATTTGTTTAGTTTTTCAAGGGACAGCTGAAGTGTAAATACGACAAAAATTGCTACATTATAAAATTATGTATTCGTTATTAATATTACGAGGAAGTATGTCCTAATGTAGCATCACTAGTTTGGTCTATGGTAGACGATTTGTGTTCAGATAAGACAGAGTTCGTTAACAGCAAGCATGCAAACTAGAGAGTACTTCCCTAAAAGAAATTCGGAATTTCGTTCTCAACAGTTATTTTCAGCATGCAATGCACATTGACACAACTAACAACCATATAATGTTCTGAAACGATCTCAGAAAATAATTCATCTTTTATTAAATAACTCACTTTGTTTCCTCCGGCACCCAAACAACAGAAATGATAATCTAGCACGTCAGCATTATTTTTAATACGCAATACTTTCTACAATATTAAATCGATAACAGAGAAATATTTATAATTGTTTTAAAATAATTTCATCCTAGTAGTTTAATAAATCGGCATATGCAACAACCACAATCGCCTGTGGCCCGATTTAATAATATGTAGTACACTATTCAACATTTCGTTACGCCCGCCTCTCGTACCTGCAATAATTGAACGTAATTCCGGGAACGTACGGGGAAAAGGTTGACATAATGTGATTTCAAGTCAGTCGCATACCAGGTGTAGCGCATTGAGTTACGTGCTGCACTGGGAATAGGAAGTACCCAAACGAAGAAATTCATCAGTTCCCCACACTTTCTCAGTTCACTTTACCTCTCCGATCCCCGGAGTTGTTTTTGGAATGCATCCAAAGACAACGTAGGAACTTGGAGAAGTAAGCCTCGCTAATTCGAAACAGAGATTGCAATTCCCTGCTGCCCTCTTCATCCTCCTGACGAACTCGGTGGAGCGAGTCGCCCTCTTTCTTCTCCCTGTCCGGCGCGGTGGTGGCATACCGACGTATTACGCAGCATTCCGGGAAATCTCACCCCTCTGATCTTAATGATCGCAGATGCGTCGTGAGGCAGCGCAAAACTAATCCATTACTCGGATTAGAGCACGAGAGGCGCCCGCGACGCCGCCGACTCAAGGGAGGTGGCGGCGAGTTGCAATCCGGCGCCCATCGCTTGGAATAAATATAACAGGCTGGCCCCTCGCGCACATTCCTCGCTTTGCGAATAATTTTTTTTAAAAATGAAAATACCTTCGAGCAGGATTCTAACTTCAAACGACTCGTCTCGGCTTAGGTGGCTCAGGGCATCAATTGATGCACCTGCAGTGCCTCTGATCGGGATAAGCTGTGCTACCACTCCATGACGGTGGCAGGACATTCTAATAATGCTGAGCGTTGAGAATGAATTTCACAGAAAAACAGAGTCACTATAATTTAATCGTGGAATATTGTTGTCTCTACTCCTTCAATATAGCTTTACATAGTTTTTCGTTTCCAATTATATCTGAAGATCCATCATACACAATACGGGTCCCCAAAAGTAATAGCTCAAAAAAATCCCATTTTATAGAAAATGACCACATGCCTCGAACTCTCCTTGTTACCCTGAAAGTCCCCCGGCCGTCCTGCAACACGTGAGTCCCCCAAAAACCCGACCCCTCAAAGCCTGTGTTCCTTCGGGACACAAAAACCTTGTTTTAAGGCCCACGCAGCATCGTTTCCGAGCGCGAGTTGCAGCGAGGGACGCCGGGCGGTGGAAGTTTATTGGTTCGACGGTTCTGGCCTGCGACGGAGTTCCGAGAAGATGCCCTGTGAAATACAGTTTTGATTTACTTTACGGTGGAAGTAAATATTACTTCTTTTCCGTCTGACTCTGTACTAGACGGCAAAATAGATTTCCCTTGCTGAGGGCGTGGCGTGGCGCGGCGCAGTGCCCTCGCCTGGGTTCCACCCGGAATTCGGAGCTCTGAGCGAGCCTTCCGGGCGAGGTTGAAGCACGGCCTGGAGGGGACAACAGAGCCCACAACCCTGTAAGCCAGGGTTGCCAGTTTTGCGAGCTCTTTCCTCAGCACTACTACGGAAATTCCCCAAATAACCTCTCCAATGAAATAAAATTCCCCAACTTTGAAACGAAATATATTCTCCAAATTATGGACCAACGACATGAGATGTCTCTGACGATTCCGTTGGCTATCCCCTAAAATTCAAATAATTCAAATCAACCAATTATCATTCTTTGAGCTGTTCGAAAACATATATCTTCGTTTTTCTCATGTTTTTCTTTCTCTATGCCTATCCTTTATTTCTCCCTTTTTGATACATAACTAGTGGTGCTCTGGATGAAAATAATTTCCCCAAAAAATCCCCAAACATCTTCCTGTCCATTTATATTCCCCTCCCACAACATTTTCCTCCCACAACGATACATATCATTTGGGGGACAAAATTCCCCAATCTGGCTCGTCTTTAGCGTTATGCAATTTATAGACGATCCGCTAAGGGTAGACGTTTGTATTCCAGTACTTTGCCAATAAATGCTCTAACTTCAAGTGCGTTCAAAGAAAGAAAATTTGCGCCGCACGATTCCTCAAAGAATAAACTGCAATGTGTCCGTTCCCTTCATTCAACATTGGCAGTGGAGTGAATGAAGGAAGTTGACGGGAGCATCCTTTTTACACGAGACGGGATCTTGAGTGGTACGAAGGGGAGGGGGGCAGCGAAGGGATGGAAGAGGGGAGGTGCAAAGTTAACGTGAAAGCTGACGTGACGAAATCGTAAGTTTGACCCAGAAAAAAGGCCAATATCTTTTAATAATAGTTCTTAAAACGATGTAACAATGAAACATAGTTTGGTGAATTGATTACTTTTAATAACCGTTGAATCATTGAACTGATTGATTCATTAGTCTTTCTGTGTCATATAGCCAAGTACTTCCGCAAAGTATACTTCTAGCATTTTTTAAAATGTTTTTGTCTCCTTTCCCTACCGATCCGCGTGGTTCCGCGGCGCAGGCCGAGGCACAGAAGCGCGTTCGCGCGGCGCGGAGGTCGCAGCCTCACCCGCCCTCCGCTCTCCGCCCTCCACACCAGCGCCTTTCTCCTCCTTTCTCCGCCACCAACCCCCGCCTTCCTCCCTCCCCCTCCGCCACCAACCCTCGCCTTCTGCCCCCTGCCCTCCGCCCTCCTCCCTCCGTCTACCGCCCACCGTCCACCGCCCTCCTCCCTCCACCGTCCGCCCTCTGCTTTCCCCCTCCGCCCTCCACCTTCCGCCCTTCTCACTCGGCCGCCCACCGCCACCGTCTCTGCCGCCGCCCGGCGTCGCGACGTGCGCTCTCACGCAGGCTTTTGTTTCCGCGTGGCCATTACGCCCGGAGGAGATCATCTCGGGAAGTGAAGTGCGGTCGTTGGAGGGCACGAAAGCGAAGAAGCGTGCGTTCCCGAAATGTCGCTGAAGACGCTGATGGTTTATGGATAAAGCTTTCAAGGTCCGCCTAACGCCGTTCGAAATTTTTAATGACGTCGCCCGCACCACCTTTCTTGTTGAACATTGTCGGAAGTTATCCACCAGTCTGGGAACACTAAAATACCTAAAGAGAAGGCTACATGTTTGAAGCTCCAAAACCAAGCAACACGTTGAGGAAGAACAGAAGTAAATATTCATTACTCACCTATGTATGTCTCTGAAGTCGCATTCACTGTGTAATAAGAGTTCCATTTTTTCACGTTTTTATGTTAATATCTTAAAATTCCATTCTTTTTATTGATTTCAAAATAATTTTTATCAGCAAGAAGAAGGAAGTGACGTATTAACATTCAATAGCAGATGTACTCGCAGATCATTTCAGTGTGCGCAATCCTGTTCTGAAGATGACCAGGGTTTTTTCTAAGACGTCTGCAGTGACATTTTGTCAGATACCATCCCATGCGTTCCGACAAGCACTTAAAAATTACGTTCATATAGAAAGAAAATTTAAGAAAACCAAATTACGTTTTTGATGATCAGTACGAATAGAAATACTGGATTCATTTCAATAAAACATTAATCGTTTGAAAAATCCACATCGCCATGTATTCCTTGTTACACTTTGTAGAAGCAAATAACGAAGGGATAGCAGATAGGTCAGCATAGCAGACGTGGCTAACAGCGTGCACTCAGCGCTTCGGACTGAAGGGTAACGGTTTTCGACTCCCACCTTCGACATGCTTGTTGATCTCTGGTCTCTCATGTTTGTGTTGTGGCGGTAGGTCTCACGTTCTGCTGACCCCAGATCACGTGTGCAAGCTCGCAAGTGTGTTGGTATCTAGTGTATATTCACATACGCGTCCCCGCCTAACGACGTTAGGGAAGTACAGGGTAACCGTCTGTCGGCTGGAAAAAGCCCTAGGAAAAAAATGAAGTATCTGCAATCTGAAACTGTTTTTTTTTATTTCTGAAACAAATTTTGTAATTGATATCGCCAACGTCACAGCGATTTTTATTTAGCCAAGGGCGTCATCAGAGAGCGCGCGGAGGCCACGGCGGCGGGGCTGGGGGGGAGAGGGGGGGAAGGAGTCGCCGCGTGCCAAGGCGTCGCGCAATCACGCGCCGGACAGGACACCCCTGCGCGCGCCCCCGCGCCCGCGCAGCGCCTCTGAATAATATAGAGGGCGCAGCACACATAAACCTGCGGCTGATGCGCGAGTTGAGGCAAGATGTGTGCTGCCCGGCCGCACTATATCACGTGGCCCACCCACTCCCGCCCGCGCCCACCCCGCACCCTGAGATTTGTGGGCCGGGCCGGGCGGGGAGGGGAAGGGCGGGGCGGGGCGGCGGAGGGTCCACGCCCTTGGGGCCGAGGGGAGCCGCGCCCTTCTCCCGCCCTTCCCAACGCCGGTGGGCTCTCCACAGAGTGACCTCCAGGGCGCTCCATCTTCCTTCGGTTGCGACTTCTTTCTGTTCTGTTGATTCGTAAGATTATCTAGGCAGCGCAAATACTTATAACGTCTACAGAGCTTCTAGTAACCACGTCGACGAAAATTTTTAATATACTTTCTTCAAAATATACGTAAACACACGTTTCTATTCCTGATATTGCTATAGGAGCTGATACGCTGGGTTCAATTGAGTTGTCCGTTCTGTCGTTTCGCAGTCGTCTCGCCTGCCCTTGAAGCGAACATTCTCTGTGAGGGCGGGGTGATGGTAGTGGAACCCTTTTGATTAGTGCAAGGAGCCAGTCGTTAGTCAGAAAACCGACGAGAGATTCTAGGATCGTTGTCCCGCCCTCCGTTCGGGTGCCTACCGCAGGTGCAGACGAAGCGTCTGGTACAAGTGCAAGTGCACCACGGCGCAGCAGCCCGGTAAACAATATCAATATTGACCCCGGTCACCGCGTCCGGCGTCAAAACCTATTATTCAAAATATTATTCAAAGTCTATTATTCAAAATATAAGGGGAGTGGGGAGGACAAAGAGAGGCGCTGGGAGCCGAAGATGGCGCGGAAGCGACACGACTTACGGCACGTGACGTCACTCCGGGTCAGAGCGCGCATTCCTTATAGCCACACGCGCTCTATGGCACACTGTCTCCTCGCCGTATTCCTGCACGATCATTTGTTCAACACGAATGCAAGAAACAAACTGTATGACTCGCTAATCGAATATCCTCAAGCTGAAGACGAAATTGGATCCTACAGAATGGTTCTCTCCTTCGCATTTAACAATTTCGTTTCAAAAATATCATGATGCATAGAAAATGTTACTGTTTCTATTACTTGTAGCGAGATTATCTCAATATTGCACAAACAGAACTGATCATTTATGTCATGTGCAATTATATAGGAATGATGTCGTGAATTTGAGCTAATAAATAAGATGGAAAACGATCTAATACTTGATATATTCACGTACATAACAACAAATTATGAGTAATCTGATCACTAAGTCACGTAATTACGGATACTAAGTTATTTTAAACATTACGTGGATGATAAAACGTAAACGGAAGAGCAAGCCTAATGGCCTGAAACTCGCAATTAATGCTATCAATTGTTTTATTATTATTATTATTATTATTATTATTATTATTATTATTATTATTATTATTATTATAATAAAATAAACTGCATCTGGGAGAAGTTCAAAGTTGCAAACATTGTTTATGTAGTAATATGCAAAAAGTCCGCATTTAGCTTAAATACCTCTCCAAATACTTATCCACACTCACGCACACGTTCAATTCAATCAGTTCTGCTCGGTGACTGATCCAGGGCAATGAAATACAGTGTCAGGTTTCCATATTCCACACATTTTATATCGTAGACACGTTCCCCGCGGCGATCAGGAAGGCAATGAACGCATTTACAGCCATTCGATACGTTGATGCGCGGGACGCCAGCACCCAAATGCTTCTTCTCACAGGGCCGCATCACCCTCCCCGCCCCCTCGAGCCATACAGTCTACACAAGTATGGTGTTTTAACCACACGTCACCGTTATTATATTTATGAAAATATTTCATTAATAATTTCTAAAATATGCTTCACTCCAACACACGTCCGTTGATACAATACTGGCAAGTCGTTGTAATGATAAGATGATAATTGTTTAACATAAATGTTTAATTATGAACGATTAATTACGATTAATTAAATATTCAGTTGGCATTTAAAAAAAGAAACTTACTAAAATATTTTTTTAAATTTATCCTTCTCTATGTGAGTTATAATGAAATGAAACTTTCATTCATTTACAATAATAATTTGTAAAAGCACATAATCTTCCCTGCAAAATAAACAAAAAATAATTGATTAATGGTTATTTTCAATATTATTCGCATAATTTACACGCCCTTATCTTTAAACCTTCATACAAACTCGAAATTTGTATATCACGGTTGCTCCGATACACATAACGCATAATTTTCCAAAGCTCAAATAAGAGTAACAAATAAATAGTTAAAATTCACTTTATTAATAAAACAGTGTCAGATTCTGAAAAAACTCAATTTGTAAATATGTGTGTGACAACTATTCAAAAACTATCATTAAAATGGGTGTTTTTCTAATAATTTGTTAAAAAATCACGAATTAAACCAGTAATTTAAGTCATCGCTACTTTAATTTGTTGACTCACACGTAGATGTTTCTCCCTATTCTTTGCGCAACGCGTATGATGAAAGCATAGGCTTCCGCAACCGGAGTCAATAAAAAGTCGTCTGATTCTTGTTACGTTGACAAACCCCTCTACTTCCCCTCCTGACTCCATCACCTTCCCACAGGAGCGAGGGCGGCAGCGCCGGGCGATCCCACGGGATCCGGACGTCCCGCCGCCACCGCGCTCCCGAGAGGAATGACGAATGATTTGGTCATTTCACCACATTGAATTACGGGCTAATACGGCGCGTGGCGAGGCGCGGCGCGGCGCGGCGCGGCGCAGCGCGGAGCGGCATGCCTAGGCAGGGCGTGGCGCCACGCGCGGCGGGGCGGGGGCGAGTGGAGCGGGGGCGAGTGGAGCGGGGGCAGTGGAGGGACGGGTGTGGAGCGGGGGCGGTGACAGCCGTGTGTGCGCGGAATGGTTAACGTGCACGTCACGTGGGGGGGGAGGGCGCACCCCACGCGGACGCCACTGAAACGGCGCGCAGGGCAGAGAGTGGAGCGATGAGGGACAGAGAGAGAAAGAGAGAGAGAGAAACAGAGAAGGGCAGTACTAGTGGGAGGAAGAGAGAGACGTGATCCGGGTGGTGGCGCTGCCAAGCGGACGGTGCGGAAGGGGAAAGGCCGAGAGGCGGCGGCGGCGGCGGCGGCGGGCAGCTGATTCCCGCTCGTTAATTGCGCAGTAACAATACGCGCTAACAAGGATGTGAACGGAGATCGCGCACCGCCGCGCCGGGGAGTTCCGGCGGCGGGCGGCGGACGCGCGCGCTGCAGTCTCCCTCCGCGGCCCCGTGAACAGCTCCACGGCGGCCGCTCTATTCCTTCGCTACGCAAACAATTACGAAGGACAATTGCAGCCTCGCTCCACATTAGGAGAGAGTCAGAACGACAGACAAGAAAGAAGACCAGAGAAGCGACAAAATAAATACATTTTATCTGATCCGAACGCCTTTGTAACCTGGTTACCCACATGTTCGGAATGAATGAAATGTCTTTCATTACAGCCTCGTAATAAAGTATCAATCATTGTCGCCACAAATAAGAGAAAGCTGATGCCGTACTCATCAACATGATTTACACAGAAACATTACTTTATTAAAAAAGGAACATACTTAAAACACACTAATTTATTATACACATATATTGATGAACGAACTGAATGATTTATTATGTACTTAATATCTAGGTGAAAATGTAATTTATATTGGAATCTGTGCAATTAAATTAAATTTTTCCCACATTCAAAAACAACTCTTTCTTGTTTGTAACCTGTATAGTAATATTTCCCATAGCATTTGCCGACGTACTAGCCAGTACATCGCCATCCATTATTCGCCTATCTATTTCTACTTTCTGATCTAACGAATCCTCAATAACCAATCCTCAATAACCCTCGCCTTTTACCAAGGCGTTTGAGAGGAATTGTATCTGTACCAGTTTCTGCTAAGAGTTGCCGAAGAATGACGCAGAGAATAACCTGCGTATATTCTGGTTGTTCTAACTTGAGATATGTTGCGACGGTTTTGGATATCTTACAAAAGCTATTAATACGCACGCGCTGAATCGTACATTCCCCCTTCGCAGAGACACAAACAAATGACGATGCTGAACTTGTTTCGGTCGTAAATATAAATTCTTCTAAATAAATCCTCGCCTTTCATTTCTTTATCAGTCATTGCAGTGAAAACTTGCTTGTTATTTGTTTTCGTGCGTGGATAGTCACATTCATGAGTTTCCCTTTATTCTGAATATTGTCAATAGTTTTGTTATACAGCTATTTGCATCTATAAGCTTCTGTGGCTCCGCAACCTAAACATCAGAACAATATCGTAAGTTACCAATGTTGTTTTAAACGAAGATTTTCTTCAAAAACTTATTTTCTCACTTAAGAAAATGTAATCAGAGGCTGATCATACAAATTTCAAGATGTGCTAGTTTGTTAGAACATTTTTTGGGGTATCGAATTCTCCGTGTGTATTTTACAGAAAGGCACGAAGTTACGTACATGTATTGTCTACATTTTCATATATTTCATTTTCATAATACACACAGACTTACCATACAACAAAGTATAATCCTCATTCATACGCACCTACATTTAAGTATTGGTATTTTATTTCTCAGCAAAACAAGTTAATTATTAATATTGTTTTCTTTCCCTCCCTCCTTAAAACAATCGTATTCTTTAGATACATTTCTTTCGATTTTGATAGTAAACCTTCCACAATATTAGAAGCTTCATTTTTAATAAATTGAGGAATATCTTGCATTTTCTCACAAAACAAACAAAAAACAGGGATGTTCATCTAAAATGTACCAGCAAATCAAAAGCAACACTATTCGTCATCATGCTCACTGCCAGAAAAGAGTACACGCGCTAAATCGCTCGTGAATAAACAACCAACTCACACGTAGGGACTTATTTTACTTCATTCGTAAAATAAATAACTATCATTGGAACCACTTTTTCTTCACTAACATTGTTTAAACAAGTCTCATTGTATAGATTCTATGATACGTAAATACATTGAAAAAAACTATCATCACTTCCAGAAGTAAACATTTTTAGTGTCAACATATTTACTAAATACCTTCAAGACTCCCTTATAAAACAGTCCTCCTACAAATAAACAGACGATAAAAATCATCCTGGTTCATAAACTCTCCGTGATTACAATATTACGTTAGGCCAGAGTAATTCCTATATTTCATAGTCTTGAATGGGAACTATTTCTTCGCCAAGGGAAAAAGACAGAGGGGAGCAGAGCTGCAGCTAAAAAGTGGAACAGAACGGAAGCCAACGAACACAAATCTCCGGCCCGGCACCGCTTTTGCTCCGCGAAGACGACAATATCTGCATTACAAATTGCGGAAAAGATGTGGAGCGCCACATTTCGAGAGATATTTCCCCCAGAGCGCGGGAGTGGCTCCACCCCCCACCCCCACCCCCGATCCCCAGAGATTCCGCGTCCGCGCGCTCACCACTGGAACCCGATAATGAAATCTCAAAATTACAAAAGTGTGGCATTGCAGGACCTTCCGCGAGGGAGGAGCGGGGCGGGGCGGGGCGGGGCGGGGCGGGGCCGGGGAGGGGGCGGGGCGGGGCGGGGCGGGGCGGGGGCGAGGCGGGGCGGGGCGGGACGGAGCGAAGCCGGGGGGAACGGGGCGGAACTGGGTGGAGCGGGGTGGAGACAGGAGGAACGGGGCTGAGCGGGGCGCGGCGGGGCGCGGTGGGGCGCGGCGGGGCGCGGCGGGGCGGGGTGAGGCGTGGCGTTTTTAAAAATATTTTTTGATATTGAAGTTTTATATAAAAGTGTGAATTTATTGACAATACTATTATAAATGTATCCTGTAAATTTTAATAAATTGTGAACAAGTTTCTGAGAAAAGGTACTTTCGGTATACGAAAAAGTCTGTAATAGACACTGCTTTACTAGGACACTCCTGCTCCATATCTAGATTATCACAAGACCAATGCTACCAATATCTGAATAAGAGTATGTTTTAATTAACAACTGAATATGCGTCAAAAATTACTGGAAAATAATCATGTGTCAAAAAAGGGGGCGTGGCTCGTACGCAGTTGGACATTTAAATAAGAATTACAGGGACTTCCACGGGTCGTAGAAGAAAAAAAATAATTGGAAAGAGCAAGATTTGAACTACTGACTTAGCCAAAAAATCTAAAATCAATAATTTGATCCATTTCACGGTACCTTCTCCCCTTAATGCAATCATCAAGATTGCTAGTTCTGGATTAATATTCATTTCGTAAGAGTTTCATTGCGTTCATACTTCTTCGGGTGCCTTCTCAGGGAACCAGGGGCTCAACGGCTGCGTTTTGCGAAGGTGGAGAGGAAGCATCAGACGTTGGAGGGGCGCGATGCCAGTTTGCCCAGTCCAGTGCTGAAGGTAGCAAAAAAAACTAATAACCATGCCAGATTCGCACTTCCAATTGCGATGGCAGCCACTTTAATTTCCAGGCCACAGATTTTCAGGATATGAACTCGGCCGAAAATAACAGATTGCCGTCCCCACCACGCCGCATGGAACACGAGACAGATAGATGTTTCGCCATATGCTACCTACTATTATTTGCATAATCGAAATTTAAAAAGTATTTGATTCAATGAAATTCCAATGCAAGGACATTTGCACACCATTGCAAACCATTCAAATTTTCTCCCTTGCGCAGCGCGGGCGTGACGGGGTTGTAGCCACCCCCTCTCTCCGCGAAATGTCAGCACACCGCTCCCTATGGATTGATTGATTTTTCCGGGCACGTCAGCTGCTAAGGTTTTTAGTCCCGAAAGTGTCGTGAATGTTCAGGGAGGAATGTGGCGATGATCTTCATTCGCTGGATGGTAAGATCCGGCGCCGACATACTCGCCGTCTTGCGGGGTTTTCCGCAACCAGGTATCTCCGAGAGCGGGGTCAAGCTCTGAGTTTCCGATAACTGTGGTAGTGTAGGACATGTATGTAAGGGGGGTCAGAATAGGACAAGATAAAGGAAGGAAATATCGCGCGCGGTCCGTGGCCCGTTTGTTAGAGAACTGCTCCGGCATTCGCCTGGTGTTGATCGGAGAAACCACGGAAAACTACCGATCGGAGCAGTCAGCCGCTAGAATTCTCCTCCACACAGCGACCTGAATGTGATCCAGTTATGTAGCTAGTGTCGAAAATCCTGGCGCCGTCGAGACTCGGACCAAGGACCTCCCGGTCAGAGGGACTGCAGTGTCATCAGTTGATGCCTTGAGCCGCCTCAGTCGATGCCCCTTGGACTGTAGCAGTAGGCGGTGCCTGAAGAACTAGCGACGGCATCTTCGGCCGACGTGAAGGAAGTTCACCACAGCACAATAAATGTTTGCACTTGGCGATAACGTAGGTCGCGAAGTGTTCTCTTGCAAAAAACTAAGCAGTGAGTGCGCAAATTTGACGGACGCTCAATCATAATTAAAGTGTGAATATTAATTTTGAAGTTCGTGTATTGCGTGATAAAATTACATTATGAACTGATAAGTTTGACTACAAATTCACTCATGAGACAAGTATATTTAAAAGCAGAAAAGTTAAAACAGGATTTGCTGTACCACATAATATCAATAAGAAGAGTAAGAACCTAACCTTACGAATAAAAATATAAATGTCGTAACAACATACAACAATTAACTTAATTAGGAGAATCGGGAATTAGGAGGAACACTATTTCTACAAGTTCTAGTGTAGAGTTCAAACTTACATCCCCATTTTTTTGACATTTACAATTAAGTCGAGAACAGTGATACTGAATACATTTTATTATTGCAAAATAATTATGGAATTATATTCAAAATTTATAAACGAGATACATCTACGTAAGGATTTTTTAATGTTTGGAAAGGTATGGGAATGAAGGGTACCTGTGTAGTGTAAATAACATACTCGTACATAAAATTTTGTGTGTTAGAATTATGAAGAGCTCTAATGTTAGAAGGAAATAGGAATAAGGGAATGAGGGGAGTCCAATGTTTAACCACGTAGACAAATGCACGATTACACTAATTAGAAAATTGCAACCACATTAACAGTTGTTGGAATATTACAAATAAAAATAATTGAACAGACAGATGGTAGTTATTAGATTAAGCACTAGCAGTATTTATTTATCTTTTCCTGTCCGAAATGTTAAAAATATCTATCGCAAACCTTGTGCTCGCGTCTTTCAGCAAAAAGAGCATCCCGACCGGATTCGTCATTAATCAACGCACGAAATATAGTACGTAAAAAGTGAAGCGAATATTCCTTTTTGGAGGCCAGAAGAGAGGCTTCGGCATACATCCCCATTGATGCTGCGCAATACAGGTGGGGTTGTTTTTTTTATATAAAAGAAAGCATTAGCGAGTAGGGAGGCGGAAACGGGAGGGATCCTAGCCACGAAATGACACTGTTCCCGATAATCGGCTCAGGCGGATGACGCTGGCCAGCGCAGATGACGCTGGGGGACGCGCTCCCTTCTTTTGAACCCTCCTCTAATTCCAAAAAGGGGGGAGGGACACGGCGCAGCGCCGCCGCGTTCCGTAATAATTATTATACAGAAGACTGGTGCGTATTGAAGGAAGGGATAGACTCGCTCTGCAGTTAATCCTCTTCCCAGGACGTTCAATTCGGGAGCGCACAGTGGCCCGTCCCTTCTCTTCCTCCCCGCCCTTCCCCTCCCCTAGCCTCGCCCTCTCCGGCGCTCCGGTCCGACGCCCCGCCCCGCCCCGCCACGGTTCGCCTCGCCTCGCCCTCGCCTCCGGCTTTCCACTGGCAACTTGCTATGATTTGCTGTTGGTCACAGCTCCACCGCGTTACCTTTTGGCCCCCGCTGCGCGGGACGAGCGGCTTCAACGTCGCCATGGCGACGGGGCGGGGGCGGGGAGGGGAGGGGGCGAGGGCGAAGGGGATCGAGGAGGAGGAGGAGGCGGAGGGGCGCAGTCGATTGCGACCGCCCTCGCGGCTGACATGTGCTGCCCCGAGCCTCCGTGACGCCTTTCAGAACTGCACGGCATTCAGCCACCGCAGAGCTCCTTCGCCCCCCCCCCCGGGTGCAGGGCGGAATTAAAATGCGCTCAGATGTGTCCCTCGCAAGTGTCGACTCCGCGCTCCCTCGAGCAACCACAGCCCCGCGCCGCGCCCTGTGCACACGGCAAGGCCGAGCCAAGGAGCCGTTCAGAGTTATCCCGAGTTTCCAGTCAAATCTTCTAAGTACGCAAATGTTTACCACACTGTCTATAATTTTTATTTAATGCAACCCTCAATAATGATTATATAGTGTATTTGCAATTTTATATTGGAATAAATGCATGTGAGTAAAGAATTTTAATAATAATAATAATAATAATAATAAGAAGAAGAAGAAGAAGAAGAAAAGAAGAAGAAGAAAGAAAACGAAAAAGAAGGAGAAGAAAGAACGAACCTAGCTTCCATCCATTGGACACTGATGAATTAAGTAAGTATTATGGAAAAAATAATATATTCATAGCAACTATAGGCGATCTGATAATCCTCGGAACTTCAAAAGAAAATCATTTTTTGTTAACATATAATTTTTTTATACATCTTAGAGATAAGAGCAGAATGTTCAAACGTTTTTAAGCGTCACAAGTACTATTCGCTATGTATTTAGAGAATTGCTTCCTTAGATTCTTTATGTTGTTATAGTCATTATGTCATTATCATTTACATAATGCCTTGCAGCAAATGATTGATGTTATTACTTCTTGTTCAAGAATCTCTTGAAATTTTTAATTAATTTTCCACTTTCCCAATGAACAGCATGTAGTTCGTTTGACGCTTTACAACTTGGAGAGTTTCAGTTGTTAATTGCATACTTCAAGTTTATGGCTGAAATTCGATTCGCTTCCTCCTCGGAATGGTCGCAGCAAATTGGGGCGAGAGGCCGCGTTCGAGCGCTATTTTAAAGCGTGAAGGAGCCCAAAAGACGAAGCTGCAGAAGGCGCGGTGGCCAGGCGGGGCGGGGAGATGTGGAAGAGCGGGGCGGAGGAGAGTGGGGCGGGGCGGGAAGTGGAGGAGGGGCGGGGCGTTTGCAAAACGGGGTGGAGCGGGAAGGGACGCTGGTGGGAGGGAACGGAGTGGGGCGGGACAGGGAGGGTGGAGCGGGGAGGAGCGGAACGGAGTGGAGGTTACGCGGAGAGGGGGGAGGGAAGAAGCGGGGTGAAGCGGGCCGGGACGGTGGGACGGAGAGAGGAGGGGTAGAGCGGGACGGGGCGGAATGGGACGGAGCGAGGCGGTGAAGAGCGGGGCAGGGCGGTGTGGGGGGGAGGGGAGAATCAGGGAGGAGTGGAGTGGTATGGGGCGAGACGGGACGGGACGGGGCGTGGTGGGGTGGGGCGGAGTGGCGTGGCGGGGAAGGGGCAAAGCTCAAGGACCGCTTGGGGCGCCAGCAATGCCTGATGAGCTGCGCCACTGCCGCTCAATTTGCTAACGGAACATGCAATGTTTGCGGTCAGGTTTTGATAACACGAGTCATCATGAGACGAGAAAAATGTGGGAAGAAATGGGCAACAGACACGGCTCGAGAGTCGGGAAGCTGTAGGTCCCACTACCGGTAGAATGAGAGGCTGAGGGCGACGACGGATGGTAGGTGAGGGGCAGGGCGAGTATCGGGTACAGAGTGATGGGGCGAAGGCCCCAGAGGTGGTCGGCGCGACGCTCCCCTCGGCCGCGACACGTCGCGTCGCGCGGTTGATGCGCCCAGCATTTAGCGCAGGACGTGGCTGGCATCCCTCGCCGCCCCGCCCCGCCCGCCCGCCGCACGGGAGACGTCGCCCGCGCCGCAGCGCTGCACATTCAGCGCGCCCCTTCGCCCCCGCAGCGGGACAATTTCACTGCCCCCGCCCGCTCTCTACAATTTCACTGTCCTCGCCCCCACCCCCGCCCCGGGCTCGGGCCCGCGGGAGCCCCGACAGAGCGATGCATGAAGTGGGGCATCACGAATGCCAGGGAGAACGGAGTTGGGCAGCGAAAATGAAAAGGAACATGGAATGACACGGATGCGAAGGCAATGACGATAATACGCGGAAGAGAGGAGAAGACCTTCGAGGAAAGTGCACCATTGCTGTTACCGTGTAATTGTGTATAATTATATACAATTACACACACACACACACACACACAACACACACACACACACACACACACACACACACATATATATATATATATATATATATATATATATATATATAATATATATATACACGCACACCCATACACAATTTTTCAAACTTGAAATCTAAATCATTCATTTCAATCGCCACGATTCTGTAAGGAAATATCAGAAATAGAATTTATATAGGATCGTTGGTAGCTCATATAATCGGATTTGCAAATGTTCAATAGCAAATAATACCGGATTTTCTGCAAATAGAAACGAAAGTAAAATTCTGAACGTGAAGGTTGCTTTAATGCAATTTTTTATTATTGATTATAGTTAACATTATGCTTTTGTCATTAACTGAATATACGCAAAATTGAAAAGAATAAATAATGTGAACTTTAATTTTACGTATTTATATACGTGATTATTGTAATGGTCTCATTACGTCAACAAAAGGGGGATAATATTTTTTTATTTGATGCAATTTTCTTAATTTATCATTGTTTTTTTAAAAGGATTGTACTAAACACACCCGATGACGAAAATGTCATTTGAATTACAGTCTAATTATTATAGAACAATTTAAGTTTTTTCTCAATTTTAAACATTTCGAAGTAGACAGCATGAGTTTCACAAGAAAGTGAGTAATCACTCACATGCTTGAAAGGGCTGAGTATTACTTACTTACACATACACTTGATTCCAAAACACATATTTGCCAATAATAATTTTAGTTTCAGAACTATTACGTAGCTCTGAATGTGCTGGCGACCGTCCATGTTCTTGCGTAACATAGCAAACGTACACTATATGTCATTAGAGAGGTTTGTTAAATGCACGAGAAAGACTCAAAGCGATGCTTGAGAAATACGAAAGAATACAAAAGGAACAGTTTAAGAAAAAGCAAGTAACGTGCCCATTCTGTCACATCACTATGGAACGTCACGTCGACGACAATCTGGTGTTATCCACGGTTCTCCAACAACATTGCAGCGTTCTGGCCACTCAGCGCTGATCGAACTATTGATCTTGTACACTACTTCCATTATAATCACCGTGTTTCTGAGTGTGGCCGGAATAAAAAAGAAATTCTCGTCTGACCATGGAATTTAAGATAAAGAGTGACAAGTCATGAAATGCATGGCCGATCTTTTTCATACACACTTGCACATCCGGAGGAAAACGCGTATCTCTAGCAATTACATTCCAAGTTTCCGTCTTTTTGATTTGCAATCGGATAGATGGGGCGCCCGAGAAGTTGGCAGCCCTGCGCAAGCGCCGTGCGGGCGGCGCGGTGGGCTTATATCGCGCCACGGAACCCCCTCCCCTCGCGCGGGAGTCCTGCACCAATCGTTAGAGGAGGCGACGGCGACGGCGACGGCAGCGGCAGGCGCAGCGGTGCACAAAGTTTGCAGCTGCCCGGCCGCATCGACAATGGACGGGCCTATGACGTCAATTCGATTCGAGAACTCTCCCGGAGTGCGCGGCGTGGCGCGGCGTGGCGCGTCGAGGTATGCGTCGCTACTCGAGCGAAATTGCAGCGGCGGCAAAAGGGGCGGGGGTGGGGGTTGGAGCGCCTTCGAGGCGAACGTGTGGCACGAGAGCTCACGTTGCTGCTCTCGAAAGTGAGATTCACGAAAGATACGTTGTGATTAGAATTCCGAGCGTGCTCAGCAGATTTCACGAAACATCTTCATTTCTAAGAAATTAAAATTGAAAAGAAAACTTATTTATAAAAATGCCAACAAGAATGGTTATAATATCGAGGTGCATAAGCAATGAACAAAAGTCACTGGAGTGAAAAAAGTGCTGGAATTTTATTTCTTTCCTACATGTACGTAGTGCATTTAAAAGCATTAAAAAAAATATCAAGAAACCAGAATTATTAAACAAACAAACTGGCGACAATTACACACGCTTCTAATATAACTATAACTGGTCCATTAAAAAAGATTGCGTTTACTGCGAAGACCCCCATACATCGCTGAACTATAACGAACAGTTTCACATACTACGAACGTGAGCATCCACAAAGGCGGCGCCCACATGTGAGTTCACGTCCCACCGACAGGAGCGCTGGCCGCGTTTAAAATTCGTTCAGGGTCGTCTGCAAATCACCCGCAAATCCGACGAATATTTTCATAACTCGAAAATAATTGGGGTCGAATAGAGCCCAGTTAGAGCTTCGCAGGCGCTGTATTAATTCCGAATTAGGTCGTCGGAGGTCGAGGCTTCGGCGCCGACGGCAGCCGCAGTAACCACCATCCACAGTTGGTAGCACTGGCGGGGGAGGGTGAGGAATAAGGACGCAGCGGCGCATGGGGTGGAATGCGACCAGCATCACTTAACTATTAACTTTAATTCAATTGTATTCCGCCAGGCAGCGTCCAGCAGGAGGGCGTCCCAAGGCCACATGACCAGCCTGCGATCACCGCGTGGATACAGTTTCTTCCCAGCGGCCGCTCGGCGCCGAAACAAGAGTTCTGCATGCAGTCGTATTTCATTTCAATTAAAACACTTTTTCTGAGAGTGGCAGGAGAGCGTGAGATGATTATCAACAATAGAAGCAATATGATCATTTTTATTACAATAAAAACAAACGGAACCATATTTTGCACGTGGTGGAAGAATGAAAAATTTACTGTGAAACGCTCGAAGCAAGAAAAAAACTGATTCGAATGTTTAAAACGCATCCGATCTCCGCGGGAGAAGACCACGAACGCATCGCGAGAGGCGAGCGGGGGTGTCTGGAGCCCGGCTCCAAAAGCACAAAACACCCAGACGCGAATTATGCGATGTAGATGCAGGCGCCGGGTGATAGATCTTGAAGGTGCCAGGCGCATCGGCCAAATCGAAGCTGCGCAGGAGGCGGTCGGGAGGGGCGATTAAAAAGAGTAATGGTTGGAACGATCGATGCGTCGACCGGGGCGCGAGGGGGCAGAGGCAGGGGCATGGGCATGGGCAGGGGCAGAGGCAGGGCGGGCGCCCTCGTCGCCGCCGCGCCGCCGTGAGATTGGCACTTGTCACTTCACCCGCTGACAGCTCCGTCGCGCGGGCCCTCGTCCCCACGCCTCCGACTTTACGTTTGGAGGCCTTCTTTATACTCGGAGAATACGAAAAGATTCTGCTCCGACTACTTCAAATTTGGATGCTTTGCAAAGGATTGAAAGAAACAGACAGAAAGAGAAAGCGAAACATGAAGGGAAGATATCGAAAAACGGTGCCTAGTAATACATCGGACTTCTTCGATGCTGCAAGAAACAACGAGGTGGAGGCCTGCGATGTCAAATAAGAACTGCCCCCACCAACCAACTATCCTGTGGCTTCGCCTTTCACAGACTGCCTTCTGCTGTGCACCAGCCCCACCCCCGCCGTAGCAGCCTCGAATGACGTCAAACGACTCTTAGCATCACTAGTGGTATGAAGCCGAGACAGCTTCGATCGAGACAATGGCATCGCGAAGAAAAATATTTAAGTTGTGCTAGTTTCTTCTGAATATATATAAACCCTGAAAATGAGATAAGCGCGAATGTCCTCATCCGTGCATTGTTTGGTTAATCGATGGCGCAGCATTACAAATATGTTACGCACAAATGCATCCAAAAAAAATTACAATCAAGAGTCCGAAAAAATAGTTTTGAATTATTTCCTTTATAAACTAGGTGATAATGTTGAATATAGATAATAAATAAAAGACATAAATAATAGAACTGAATGTGGCTAGTTGAAAGTTAGTGTGTGTGAAAGAATAGTGTTGAAAGTTAACTATTTACAACAAACACACCAATTCTACATCAAAATAAATGTATATATGGTATTGCAACACATTATGACATGTTGGTATTTTGAAAGCCTAGCAGAAATTTCCACGAGCATCGACACAGGACGCTTCGACGGCACCGAGACGGCGATTGAATGGAAGCGTCGACCGAGCCCCCCCCCCTCGCCGGGCGACACGTCACTGGCGGCTGTCTCTCCACAAACATTATTCACTTCCCTACGACGCGACGGCGCGGCTATCACAGGCTCTTCGCGGCGTTGCGGTGCAAAACACCGACGCGTCCGCTCCCAGCCCCAACAGGCCGTCGCCGCGATCTCGCCTCGTCCCAGTAGGCCCATTGCCACGGCTGCCAATTCCTCCTCCGCCTCCACTCCGTGCACCTCGCCTCCCCACCAATCCCCCGACGCTCCCCCGACGAATGCGCTTTCGGTGGGCAGAGGCAATTGCGCGGGTCGCCTCACGCTGCAGCGCTGCACAATTCCTCTTTGCATTTTTTTAATTTGCGACGACGACCCTGAATGGTGGCCATTTCGTGTTTTATGGACATCTATTAAAGCATGATAGTGGCGATTAAGGGAGGAGAGAGAAAGGAAAACGATGAGGAGGTATAGTGCGATTTTTCTAACTCCGCCCCTCAAGCCCCTATGGCCACGATATATCACACGGCATTTCGCGTCTTTCTTCGCCACGCGCGGCGCGCCGCTAGAAGTCGCATGATCGCAAGTACTTGATACGGTCACGATCATGCGATATCTGGCAGCACGACTGAGAACGTCGCGCATATGTGACATATTCCATCGTGAAGACGGTCCTCCGGGGACAAAGTTACAGCAATCGCAGTATAAATAAATATATTAAGAACAAGCTTTCAGTGTAAGTTGGGTATCCAGAACGTGAAGGAAGTATACGATTTCCCGAGAGCCAAACATACACTTACTTTTTAAAGTGCTACTAATAAAATAGGAATTCACACACTTCACGTCAACGCTACTCCTACTTGTGCATAAAAAGAGCTAAAAAAAATGTGCGTAGTGAAGCTACCTTTTTGACCAGAAGCAAAAATGGGGTCATCTAAACATTTCCATATCAAGGGAAGGATGAAAAACCTGATCCACACTGATACAAAAGCTGATACACAAAATTTATTACAGGTATATAACACTTCTTTCCGTTTGCTCAGTAGACTCTAAATTGCGATACAGAAATGAATATTTGTAAGTGTACTCGTAAAACCATCAATTATCAGAAATTCGGAAGCAAATTGTGTTTTATATATCTTTTTCGGAAGAACTGTACCGATATAACAGAGTTCAAAAAACATTGCTTTTTCAAATACGGTGGATAGCACTTTTGCCTTGAACACTCGTTCCAGTTTATAAAAGTAGTTTAAATAATTGTTTCAAATGTTGATGATTTTAGAAAGATCATGTCGCCGGAGTAACAGTGATATCCAGAAACATCAAGGCACAATCCTACATGGACGAGGAACACGCATTTTCAAGAAAACATAACCCTTTTTAAAAGGATTCGAAAAAGAAACGCGAATGTAACTTTAATGTTTCCAAACGAACGCAAGCGCCGCCGTGCACGGCGGGTTGCGTCTGCGCAGCCGCATAGAAAACGAGTTATGGCTGGCGCTCGCAGGGGCAGCGCGGCAACCACCCCTGGACGGTCATTTAAAATTGACTAGGGAATTGCTGTGCGCTAGTTTCGTGCTCTAACACGAAACATTTTACGACTGTGAGGCGCGCGAGCGCGCGCTGGCGCGGGGGCGTTGCTGCCACTGCGGGGGGGGCGCGGGGCGCGAGGCGTGGAGCGGGGTGCGGAGCGAAATTTGTCGGCTCAGTAAACTTGGCAAGGTGCTCGTGCGCGGCGGCGGTGGCGGTGGCGGTGGCGAGTGGCGAGGCGCGGCGAAGGGGAGCGGCCGGGGGGAACTAGCAACTCAACGCGTCTCTTGGAGAAGCAGCGGGAGGCGGGGAGCGGAACGGCGGTGCGGCGTTGCCAATTACGGACAATGCGGAGGGCGCCGGGACGGCCATGGAGCATACAGAACATCAGCCTTGCAAATTGAGGCGCGTGATTAGCCCCTGCGTCCTGACGTCGACGCCGCCCGCGGGCAAGAACGAGTCCTCGACTGCCCACGCGTTTTCCAAGATACACTCTAAACACTGTAATCATTTAAACAACTAAATTAACACCCAATTCGCTGCAGGTAATTATCGACGTTAATGCCTCGCACGCGTTTTTCGTCTTCTCGAAAATGCCCTGCGTCTTCTCTCTACCATACACCAACAAAGCAAATGCTCTTTAACGCCTCCTCAATCCTTTCAACACAAGATTTTAGTATTTATTTTCTGAAAACTGCATTTTCACACACACACTTGGCACTACTAAGTGTTAATACGTCGCTTATAATTATCTTTTTTGAATGTAAATTGTTTTCGAAGTTTCTTATAAATTGTAAACGAGTGACCCTTAATTACATATGATGATTATATCACTGCATTTTCTGATTTTTTTCTGCCTAAAACCCCAATATAATTGTTGTCACTGCCTCTCAATCTAATCTGACAAACCTAAACAGTTCCCGAAGTATTCAACGAGGATTTTTTATTTAATTCAGCAAAAGTCGCATTACCAGCACGCGAACCGAACTGGTGCTGACACGGGGGGGGGGCGGCAGGAGCTGCCTTGCGGCCAGCGAGGCGCAGAGGGATCGACTTGGATTCGAGGATTCGATTCTCTCGGCGCCTCAGGAAGTCCCAACCGCCTCGATATGAGTAACTCCATCGGGAATTAAATTAACGTAGTCGAACCGCTTTTAAAATGACATTTTGGCCCCAAGCAAAACCATTTCCGCAAATCGTTAATGCTGATGCGCTACTTAACCACACCAGACGACAGACGGCGCTGTCGGCGCGGATGCGAGGCAGAAGGGGCGCGCGCGGAGGCCTCCGCCGTTCGAGAGAAGTTTCATCACTAATTATGCTAAAATCCGTTCCGACTCCTCCTCTGCCCGCCGCCGCCGGCAGATAACAATGATAATTTACGGGCTAATGGTGATGTAATGTCGCCATTATTTGCAGCGGCCCGGGCATTAAAAGTGCGATTGAGTGGGGAATGTCGAGCGCTTGCGAGTGCTTTTAAAACTTTATTTTCCTCAATTTTTGAAATCCCTATATTTCAAGCGGCCTTTCAATACTGGTTTTCACCACAAGAACAAAGTTACATTTACAACAGGAGTCGTATAGTATAAAATGCAATACCGGAGGAGAAATAAAAAAAATAAACAGAAGTATACGGGGTTTGATATTCGAAACTAAAACATTCGATGGTGATATCGAAATGAAAAAAAAAGAAACTTGAATACATTTGTAAATACATTTATACAGCAAATTTCATTATTTCAAGAGCTTTGATGAAAGATTGCAGTGAATGTATGTTTGTGTGTGCCATTTCATCATTCATCACCACCACCATTATCATCATAATTTCACCCAATTCCCCACAACCCTGGCGTATAATATGAAATCAGAGTTTAAATTGCCTATTCCCCCCATAGAAAAGTAACGTGTACCTACCCAATAATCATGTCTGAGCCCGCTGGGATGCACGTATCGAGTGGCCCCATGATGGACGAGTTCGCGAAACCAAAAATTAGTAATAATATAATAATAATAACAATAATAATATAATAATAATAATAATAATAATAATAATAATAATAATAATAATAATTGAAGGAGAATGACGCAGGTTTTCTCAAAGAATGAGAAGGGCAATTCAATATAAATTCTCCACTATTGAAGGAGCTTCGTTTGTTGTGAACTATGTTGTTTTACAATGCAGTTTAGTTTCTGCCCATGTCGAACACCTCAAGCCACGTAAGAAGGAGAAGTGGGGGAAAGGTGGCACCAATCATTCGGGAGCCTCCGCGGCGGACGTATCGGAATGTTATTGGTCTTCTGGAGCACGTGTAGCTCTCCCTTCCAGAAGAATTCCCCGCATTCCTCTTCGAGATAAAGCGGAGTGGTTAATTAGAAAATCCCCTCCGCGGCGACGACGGCACTGGAGGCAATCCTTCTCAGTTTCCGACAACCCACGTAGCAGGCATTCTCTTCAAGAAACAAACGGCGGGAAGGTCGTTAGAACGCCGACAGTAGACTCCTACCACCCCACGTGAACCTGTCCTGCTTTCTTGGGGTGGACACTACAAGACTAAAAAAAATGTAATCTGTAGGTTTTATAGACTTTTGGGAATAATATCAACGAACATATTAAGGTCTTTAAGTTATCTCTATTTCTAAATATCTTGACTCAACTACAAACTACTGCACTTGATGAAGAAGAAATTTGACACTCCCTGAGCATTTATATTTCACAATATCTATTACGAAAAGTTTAAAATTGAATCAATTCTTTGGTGTAAAAATTGAAAGCATTGTCTTACTAAGTAAATAGTAAAGAATCATGTTTTGTAACAGTGCGACTACCAATAGGGGATAATTGAATGTACTTTCAACACGACCACCTCTGGTATATTTGCAAAATTCTCAAAATTGCTCCATTTTTCCTTTAAATACTTCTAGGAACGGATCATAGTGAACACATCTAATAAGAACGCACTGACCCGATTTCCACAGTCATACTTCAATTTTTCGACAAATCAAACAAATGACATTTTGAATTCCTTTGTACAATACATGACGAAAATTCTATCTTGAAATAAAGTTTTCCACAATTACTTCTTATTAATGTTAATGTACAAATTTTAAAATATTAGTGGTTTAGTGGAGATTTTGAGTGGAATGTGGGGTATATAACATTTTGTTAGAGTACATAAGATTTTAATCAAACGTATCCAAGTTTTTCGTTACATTTTGTACAAGAAGTGGAAAATGCATGAATAACTTAATA
>JAHLJT010002406.1:68281192-68403312 GCA_031308135.1 Acheta domesticus
TGAGTAACTCCATCGGGAATTAAATTAACGTAGTCGAACCGCTTTAAAATGAAATTTTGCCCCAAGCAAAACCATTTCCGCAAATCGTTAATGCTGATGCGCTACTTACCACACAGTACGACAGACGGCGCTGTCGGCGCGGATGCGAGGCAGCGGAAGGGCGCGCGCCGGAGGCCTCCGCCGTTCGAGAAGTTTCATCACTAATTATGCTAAAATCCGTTTCCGACTCCTCCTCTGCCGCCGCCGCCGACGGCAGATAACAATGATAATCTTACGGGCTAATGGTGATGTAATGTCGCCATTATTTGCAGCGGCCCGGGCATTAAAAGTGCGATTGAGTGGGGAATGTCGAGCGCTTGCGAGTGCGTTTTAAAACTTTATTTCCTCAATTTTTGAAATCCCTATTTTCAAGCGGCTTTTCAATACTGGTTTTTCACCACAAGAACAAGTGTACATTTACAACAGGAGTCGTATAGTATAAATGCAATACCGGAGGGAAATAAAAAAATAAAACAGAAGTATCGGGGTTTGATATTCGAAACTAAAACATTCGATGGTGATATCGAAATGAAAAAAAAAGAACACTTGAATACATTTGTAAATACATTTATACAGCAAATTTTCATTATTTCAAGAGCTTTGATGAAGATGCAGTGAATGTATGTTTGGTGTTGCCATTTCATCATTCATCACCACCACCATTATCATCATAATTTCACCCACTTCCCCACAACCCTGGCGTATAATATGAAATCAGAGTTAAATTGCCTATTCCCCCCATAGAAAAGTAACGTGTAACCTACCCAATAATCATGTGCTGAGCCCCGCTGGATGCACGTATCGAGTGGGCCCCATGATGGACGGTCGCGAAAACCAAAAATTAGTACTAATCATAATAATAATAACAATAATAATAATAATAATAATAATAATAATAATCTAATAATAATAATAATAATAATTGAAGGAGAATGACGCAGGTTTTCTCAAAGAATGAGAAGGGCAATTCCTATAAATTCTCCACTATTGAAGGAGCTTCGTTTGTTGTGAACTATGTTGTTTTTACAATGCAGTTAGTTTCTGCCCCTGTCGAACACCTCAAGCCACGTAAGAAGGAGAAGTGGGGAAAGGTGGCACCAATCATTCGGGAGCCTCCGCGGCGGACGTATCGGCATGTTATTGTCTGGAGCACGTGGCTCTCCCTTCCAGAAGAATTCCCTCATTCCTCTTCGAGATAAAGCGGAGTTGGTTAATAGAAAATCCCTCCGCGGCGACGACGGCACTGGAGGCAAATCCTTCTCAGTTTCCGACAACCCACGTAGGCAGGCATTCTCTTCAGAACACAACGGCGGGAAGGTCGTTAGAACGCCGACAGTAGACTCTACCACCCCACGGAACCTGTCCTGCTTTCTTGGGGTGGACACTACAAGACTTAAAAAAATGTAATCTGTAGGTTTTTATAGACTTTTGGTAATAATATCCAACGAACATATTAAGGTCTCTTAAGTGTATCTCTATTTCTAAATATCTTGACTCAACTACAACTACTGCCTTGATGAAGAAATTTGACACTCCCTGAGCATTTATATTTCACAATTATCTATTACGAAAAGTTTAAAATTGAATCAATTCTTTGGTGTAAAAATTGAAGCATTTGTCTTACTTAAGTAAATAGTAAAGAACATGTTTTGTAACAGTGCGACTACAATAGGGGATAATTGAATGTACTTCACACGACACCTCTGGTATATTTGCAAAAATTTCTCAAAAAATTGCTCCATTTTTTCCTTTAAATACCTTCTAGGAACGGAGTGAACAACATCTAATAAGAACGCACTGACCCGATTTCCACAGTTATACTTCAATTTTCGACAAATACAAACAACTGACATTTTTGAATTCCTTGGTACACTTACATTACGGAAGATTCTATCTTGAAATTAATGTTTTCCACAATTACTTCTTTAATTAATGTAATGTACAAAATTTTAAAATATTAGTGGTTTTAGGGGAAATTTTGAGTGGAATGTGGGGTATATTAAATTTTGTTAGAGTACATAAGATTTACTCAAAAACGTCTCCATTTTTTCGTTACCCGTTTGTACAAGAAGTGGAAAATGCATTGAATAACTTAATAATAATAATAAATAATAATAATAATAATAATAATAATAATAACTCCACCTAGGGAGTACACGACCTTGGAGTTGGTGGTGGAGCTTGAGTACCCCATGAGCCTGAGAGCTATGTCAGTGGTAGCCTAGCTACTGGTAGGGTCTCCCTTGCTGAATAGGTTGAAGGTGAGGGGTCCGACGAAGAAGTACTCCATTTTGAGGAGATGTGGGAAGTAAGTAGAGAGGGAAGGGTCATGAACCTTTGGACTTCCTGTTGTCGGCCATAGAGGGTACAGGAGAGAAACTGGGTTGGCACACCAGGCCACTGATTAGAGTGGAGGCCCGAACCTTGCATTAGCCAGCGAAGGAGGCTGCCTTCAGCAGTCAGTGAAAATCCCGTAGGGTTTAGTAATGCCGACTGGCGATCGGAGGGACCCCTTGCTGGGCCCTGCGGGGGGATGCCCCGAGGCCACTATGGGTCGCAGTAACGGATGGCAGGAAACAACCCGAGGGTTAAGTGTGATCTGTGAACTCGAACTTGCGTCCTGCGAATCTTCAATTCAAACCAATGAGCAAAATGGATAGAACAAGCAATGTAATGAACCTTAACGTGCCTTGTTCTACCAATGTCCCATACCTGCTCAGGAACCGAGCTAATGTCACCTTGTCGACATCTGGCCATCCCACGGATGTTAGTCCCAGGGACCCAGAGCCGGCAGTAGCTCGAAGCCATCGTCAGAGATGGACCCGGGATGAATTAATTGGAGGTGATGTGGTGCTTTTACTATGCAAAAGCGAAAAATGGGGCTCAGAAATAGAAGTTTTTAAGATATGGAGAGAGCGGAACCCAGATATGAGACCTACCCTAGACTCAAAGAAGCTTGCCAGTCAACGACGATACATACTCAGCAGTGGAAAATTCACAGCCGAACAACTTGCAGACATCCAGAGAAACGCAGAGTATGTTCATCAATCAAACCATCCACATGACGAACATTTAGACCATCTAATATCCCTGAAAACGATGATCCACTTCAAGGTTCATCTCTTCCAAATGAAACATCCGTCAGTTGTGAAAATTCATCTGGCCATGAGTCACACGATAAGGACATGATGCGGGACCTCCTCCGACGCGAGATAGAACGAGTTCGTCTACTTCCATTCGAATCTCGTGCACCGTTGAGGAGAATTTACGAAAATGCTAAAGCTAAGAGAGTGATAGAAACAGCGAATTCTGTCTTAAATGAGGTTGTACAGACCTCAAGTAGAGATCTAGATATTACTGAAATCAATCACATCGTGTATGCAACTGGATATCTAGTATCTCAGATAATCTTGGGACCAGCCAAGAACACCGATGGCCGACAGCCAGACAGAGTAAAAAGCTCCGTACCTCCGTGGATGAAAAGAATTATGAAACGGATAGCCGACACACGGCGTGAAATATCACTCCTAGCCGAGGCATCTTCTAAGTCAAACCACACGTATAAAGTTCAACAAAAAATACTCCATGTTGAACAAAAATACCTAATTGACAATGACACGACAAGGCTAATGGTAGCTGAAAAGCTAAAAGAAAAAATCCAAGCATGGGCTCAACGAATAAGACGGTACAAACGTAGAAACGATTTCCGTGTACAGAACCGGTTGTTTGAAACAGACGCGAAGAGATTCTATCGCAGTCTGACTGAAAAACCGAATGGCAATGCTGCCCCTCCTTCAAAAGATGACGTCGAAACATTTTGGGCAGGAATCTGGGAGGAAACCAGATTCTACAACAAAGACGCATCGTGGCTCCAATCTGAAGTTGATGCTGCCAATGGACTCGTGGAAACAGTGGAACATGTTCAAGGATTCTCGAAAGAGGACCTATGCCAAACAATTAAGAACATGGGAAACTGGAAATCCCCTGGGGTTGATAAGATCCAGATTTATTGGATTAAGAAATTAACAGCACTACATTTTCATCTTGCAAAGGCTGTTAATCAAATTTTAGAAAACCCTAACGAACTCCCCGAATGGCTCACTCGCGGCATTACGTATTTGCTACCCAAAGGAGGAGACAGCTCTTTGGCGAAGAACTACAGGCCAATTACTTGCTTGCCAGTAATGTACAAACTTATAACTGCAGCCATTGCTGACAAAATGTATAGGCACCTAGAGAAGAACCATCTGTTGCCAGTTGAACAGAAAGGATGTCGTAAGGTTCCTATGGCTGTAAGGAAATCTTGCTTCTGAATAAAATAATTTTGAATGATGCAAAGAAACGAAAACGTAATTTAAGCATGGCTTGGATTGACTACCAGAAGGCCTTTGACAGTGTACCACACGATTGGATTTTGAAGACCCTGGAGATCTATCGATTTCATCCTAGACTTGTTGAGTTTTGCAAGGCTAGTATGAAGTCGTGGAGTACCAGGTTACTAATCCACAGCGGAAAGGGAGTAGTAGAAACCAGAAGTATTCAGATTAACAGGGGAATTTTTCAAGGAGATTCACTATCCCCTCTGCTGTTTTGCATTAGTTTGATTCCTCTATCAAGACAGCTGTCGCACACTGACTTTGGTTACAAGCTCCATGGTGATGAAATGCCTGTATCACATTTATTTTACATGGATGATCTTAAAGTTTTTGCTAAGAATGATGCGATTCTCTCCCAAATGCTGTCTGTCATCAATGATTTTAGCAATGACATCTGCATGAAGTTTGGTCTTGACAAGTGTGCAAAAGCCAACTTAAAAAGAGGCAAAATGACCACGTCCGAGAACATTGAAGTTGATAGACACACTGTGATTAAAGATCTTGAGCCAGGTAAAACTTACAAATATCTGGGCATTGAAGAATGTGAGACCATCTTGAACGACACAATGAAAGAGAGAATTCGCAGAGAGTATTATAGACGAGTGAGACTTGTCCTGCAGTCCGCTCTGAACTCAAGAAATAAAATATCTGCAATAGGTAGTTTGGCGGTGCCTGTAGCCGAATACAGTTTCGGACTAGTAGACTGGACTGAACAGGAAATTCGCATCATGGATCGAAAAACCAGAAAATTGCTTACAATGCATCATGTTGCCCACCCCCGAGCTGATGTACATAGACTTTATGTGTCACGTAAGGAAGGAGGAAGAGGCCTGAGACAAATTGAAGCCTCCTGGCACAATGCAATAACCGGGATGGGAAAGTATGTAGTCAGCCATCAAGATGACCCACTAATGAGGCAGGTCATGAAATCTGACCGAAGAATGGGAAACAGAGGCATTGTAAGTGTAGCAAGAAGCATTGCGAACAAGACTATGCAAGACAACCAGAATGACAGAGAAACTGAACTTCTGATGCTACTTAACATGAAATTCGAGACACAAAAAATGTTAAAGAAATCGTGGAGAGACAAACCACTCCACGGACAATATCTAAAAAGAATGGACAAGGTACAGATCAATCAAGATCAATCATTTATGTGGCTTAAAAGGGGAAGAATGAAGCCAGAATCGGAAGCACTAGTAATAGCTGCCCAAGATCAGGCCTTGAGAACACGACATTATGATAAAGCGGTTCTCAAAATTTCCCAAGATGATAAATGCCGCATTTGTCAGGAACACGTAGAAACCATCGATCATATTGTCTCAGCTTGTCCAATCCTAGCAAAGACCGAATACTTGAAAAGACACGACAGGGTGTGTAGCTACCTCCACTGGCAGATCTGTACCGCCCTCGAAGTTCCGAACACATGCCCCAAGTGGTACGAACACTCACCGAAACCGGTGACGTCTGTTGGATTGTGTACGATATTGTACGACCAACAAATTCAAACTGATCGCACGATAGCAGCAAACAAACCGGATATAGTCATCCGGGATTTGGAGAACAAATCGTGTTTGCTTGTGGATGTTGCTGTACCTTGCGATCAAAACGTCGTTACCAAGGAGGCAGAGAAAAGTCTTAAATACAAGAGTTTGGAAATCGAGATCAGCCGAATGTGGGGCGTAAAAGCACAGGTCGTACCGATAGTTATCGGAGCTCTGGGATTTGTTCCGCAAAATTTGTGTAAGAACTTGTCTAAACTCCCAGGTAATCCAAAAGACTGGGAAGTGCAAGAAATAGCTTTATTTGGAACAGCCCACATTTTGCGCAAAGTATTGTAGAGGCACCGACAGTCCCTAGATCTGCTCCTTAGGTAGCTGGTTGCAACCTGGAGTAGATTTTATATTCAGCCGACACATAACATCTTAAGTCGTGATTTAGAGGAAAAATAATAATAATAATAATAATAATAATAATAAAAAACTACCTTTCCCTTAGGATTTTTTGCTAATTTCTACGGGATTTCACTTATTAGAAATGAATTTATTAAAATATGCACACATTTACGTCATTATTAAGTAATGATCTGCATATTGAAAAATGTACTTGCTACATATCATGTGAAAATGTATTGCATGGCGAATTAAAATACATTGTCTATTCCTAATCGAAATTCCAACTTTCGGCCAATCAATGCGTCAATGACCGACGTAAGGGGTCCAGGCGACGGCATCAGTGTCACCCAGAGGGCGGTGAGGCGAGTCGGCGACAGTTAGCAAGCATTTTTACGCGGGGAAACGGCCGGCGCCGGCAGGCAGAAGGGGGCCCGCTACATAAACAACGCCCCGGGAAGGGATGGGCCACGCCACGGCGGGCGCGGCGTCCGCCCTTAGGCGTCGATGGCAGCACGAGAAACGCATTACTCGCCAGCCCCATCAGCGCTGACCACGGCCTCCCCTCCCCTCCCCTCCGCCCCCGCGGCGCCATTCGCCCCGCAGTAACCATTGTCCACACGGCGCGCACTCTTCACCAGCGGAAATCCTCCTCATCGGCGTCGCCGTAGCTTTTCCTCAGCGCTGCCCTCCGAGCGGCCTCGCCTAATTCGCCCTCCCGTCCCCCGGCCCGTTCCTCCCTCGCGTAACAGCTCTTGGGCCGGGGCCGTTTTGATAACGCAGCCTTTCCCCCCAATGCGGTTCACTTGATCTTTACCTGAGAAAGGAGACACAAGGACGCTTAAGCGGGATCATGACCACATTTACGGTGAATGTTACGCTTTCCAGGACTGCGACAAATTCATTTCGCATTTTGCTTCGTAACATGCTTTGTAAGTGTTATTTGAACAATTTTAGCTGAATTTAAACGAAGTTTTGTTTAGAATATTGTGATGAGCAAAGCAAAATTTCAAAACCAAAAGCACGTAAGGGAATGTTGGTATATCCAGAAGATTACAGAAACGAAACTGAATTTTGAATGGGTACATAACGCCAGAATTTGAATCATCAGAGATACACTTGAGCGAATCGCTTGGCATTCCTACCACAACCTAAAGTTATCAACACATTACTCACTAACTTACTCTTCTGACGATCGACAAAGAATACTCGCGAAGGTTAGGACTCACTGAGATAGGCTACCCGGACAGGCCACCTAGAAAGGCTACCCCTAAAGGCCACTCGGACAGGCCACCCAGACCGGCAACCTAGACAGCCCACTCACACAGGCCATCCAGAAAGACCATCCAGGCAGGCCCACCAGACAGGTTATCCAGACAGGACATCAAGACAGGACATCAAGACAGGACATCAAGACAGGACATCAAGACAGGACTTCCAGACAGGACATCCAGACAGGACATCCAGACAGGCCATTAGACAGGCCGCCCGGAAAGGTGGGGATCCATGGGTGCTGGACGGCGCCCTGAAAACCAGCTGACAGTCGCCTCTTCTCCCTCGCCGGCTATGCGGCCCGTTGTGAAGCTATCGGTGCACAGGCACCCGCTTTCGACCGCGCATTGGCTCCCTTGAGCTTAGGATCCGGCGCGGGGAAGGAAGAAATCGGAAGTGGAGACCACCCGGGCTGCTTCCGTCCGGCGAGGAAGAAGGGATTTGCTTGTATGCTTTGCGGCGGAAGGGCGCCACTTCAAAGACGGGTCGAGTTTGCCTCTTTGACGTAGTTTGTCTTCAATTTTGAATGAACAAAAATTTGTGCGCTTCCTAAAAGCTACCAGAACTCGGCAACATTTTAACCTTGAAGTCAAATATACTTTCTATATGAAACGTATATGAATAGTATCAATGGTCAATCAACATCCCGATTTTCCTTCACGTAATTTTGTAGCATTTTTAGAAATAAGATGAATAAGATGCATTGCTTTTAATATCAATTATCTATTTGAAAAAATATAGAAAAGATGCACCAATTATGAGACATTGTAACAAGCATTCATCCTTCTTATGCTACTGAATTCACCAATTGAAGTATCGAGTATGAAAAGTACAATTGCGTCCAACCTCATCCTAGAAATATTAAAATTAAAAAAAACGTGAATAAAGGGATAATACCTGTAGAACTTTTAGAATTCTCTATATCGAATTAAACCTATTTTACACACATTCATTCTTAAGCTAGTTATATATGACCTCTCTGAAGTGATGTGCTTACGGTTCGTCACCTGTCCATCTCGTCACACTCTCATCAGCCCCGTCCCCCCGCGATGCCGCCCAATTTCCTGCGACACGTGAAAACGCGATATGGAAATATTACGGGCGCGTATTTAACCGGAACCGCACGCACTAAAAGGGAAGGTGTAAAACACTCGGCCGCCGGCGCGCGCGGCCGAGCGGCAGCCAGCGAGCAGGAGGAAGAGGAGGGGGACGGGGAAAATGTTTTTTTTTAACTTTTATTGCGAGGGGGTGCGGTCATAAACGCGAAGGCACGCCTCTTTTTAAGGTAACTAAAATTTACGGCGCGCGCGCACGGCCCGGCTACCTGCGCGTGCGGCGCGTGGGTGTGGGCGGGGGCGGGGGCGGGGGGAGTGGGCGGGGGCGTGGGCGGGGCTCGTGCCGTTGGCACGTTCGGTTGGGAGGTAAATGAGAGCGGCGCGCAGAAGCTGCTCGGCGGCTTCGCTGCAATGTTCGCACGACGAGATAAAACACAAGCGCCCGGCGAGCGTTGCACTCGACGTGTGCTACACGGCACCAGGATTATGCCGCGCGCAGCTGGACTCGGCTCGCGGAAGGTCCGTCGCTCAAGTGTTGCGATGGAGGCAAGGAATGAGAAAATGCTGAAACGTTTGCTGAGAACGTTTTACGATTTCAATACAATACCAACTCAAGACACAAGAGAACAATGTGACAAATGTTCTCTACCAACGTCTAGGTCAGAGGAATGTGTTTTAGTAAAACATTTCGTTGTCAGCTCATAAAGCAAAAGCTGCGAAGCAAGCGTGAATATATTTTTTTTAATTTTCAAGAGTATAATAATAACAGAATAAAAATATCACGCAAGATGCATAAAGGTAATTAAAAACCAGTCTGTGAAAAATTCAATTTCTTAATTTGACCGAACCATAAGCGAAACTCTTTTTGCATTATCGGAAAATATCAATTTGTGAAACATCTTGTGCATCAGAAATTTTTCTAAATAAAAAAAAAGCATATATGCGTAAGTCAGTTCTTCAGGCTGGAAAACAAGAAACTTTGATAAACGATAACTATTTACCGATATAATTATTCTCATTTAATAATGACAACGATTATATCAGATATCATGCAGTATTGTACGCCAAGTCAACACATGTCCTCGAACATGTTACACCGGAGGAAGCTCAACGCTTGTCAAGTCCTCCCGATATCAAATGATCCGTCAATTACTGTATTTACGCGAATGTAATTCGCACCCCGTGTAGGATACTTAAAATTATGAAAAAGGGGTCTGTCTTGAATGTAATGCGCACCAACAACAGAATAATAGCTACCGTATTTTATTTTCATTTATGTAATACAAAAATGATCATAAGACGATCTCTGTTTGCCCTCCACATCGTAACTAAAACCCCCATTAATAGGTCAACTACAAATAAACGAAGTTAAATTTGTAAACTCCAGAAATCTATTGTGACGTAATAAACGAAAAAATTGAATGAAGTTCTACGAAACGGGAGTAAAAATGCTTCGTTCAATTGAATGAAGTTCTACAATGGGAGTAGAAAAAGTTCATTTATTTTCGCGTTCAAAATTGTACTGACGCATTAACACATACCTCTTCTCAGCGCTGGCACAATATTTCGTGCAACCATCCGAGAAGGCGCAAGGGGGCTCGGTCGGCGGCAGCCCTCCGCCCGCAATGAAGCTGTCGCTCCCCCCCCCCCCCCGCGAGGCCACAAAGGCCTCGTCGCAAGGCGTCGGGGGCAGCGTGCAGCGGCCGCGATATGATCGCCGCGTCGGCCACGCGCACAATGCGAGGCGTTAATTGATGAGCGCGCCCCCTCCCCTCCCCAGGGTGTCCTCAGCCCCTCCCCCCCCCCCAACCGAAGGAGATCGAGGGGTCTCTCGCTGACCCTCGAGGCGAAGGAGCTCACAGGTACACTACGCGGCGCACTCCGGAACGTTTCATTTTGCGACACCGAAGGTCGCAAATTCGCCGGAATATGGCGTCAATGGTGAAACGGTTAGCGTATCGGACTGTTGTTCCCAAATAACCGGTTCAAACCCTGTCGAAGCCGAGGACTTTTAGGGGCGAAAAAATACTTCGTACGAATTCCTTCGGAGGGGAAGTAAAGCCGGCTATCCTCAATTCAAATAATCAGGCTAAATTCAAATAGCCTGTTTCGTCGCCCTAGTAATACCTTCTGTCTCCATTGGTGAAACGAGCGTAGCAAAATTTGCGTGGTCAGACGGAAGACCAGGCCCAATGACCTGAGTCTCACCACGTAAAATAAGGCATCAATTAATAGTTCGGCAGACCCTTAAGTAGCAGTACAAGAACAGAATTTCCACGCAGTTAGGCGCCAGTGAATCTCGTACTGTCACCTGGATAAAAAGATTCCCGAATGTGGAAGAATTTACCTTTCAATACGTTACTTGATCAGGAATGATCATATATATTCCAGCACAGTATCTCTGGAAAGACGGTGCTGTCGAAACATTGGAAAACGAGTGATTGGCTTTAAAAGGCATGAGAGACTTTACGGACAAGGCTGACGTGATCGTTTCATTCCCACGCCTAGTTCGAAATCGCAAACTCGCACTGAAACATCAAAGCACTGCGCTTCCAACTCGGCGGTTGCGCTCAACCCGAGAGACGAGTTTTGGAGTTTCCCAGCTGCACCAGTATTGCCGCTGTCTCTGCAGCGACTCCTAACGTCAGGTCCCGGGCTTCGAGTCCCGACGGTGAAAGATTTTCGACACTAGTTAACTGGGTCGAATTCAGCCGTTGAATGGGGGGAGAATTCTAATGGCCAGCTGCTCTGAAAGGTTGTTTTCCTTTTTTTTTTTTCGATGAATATTCAGGTGAATGTAAGTTACGGGCTACACACCGCACTTGATCTTTCCGCGACTCTTTACTTAAACATACTTACCCTTACATGCACTACACTACTACACACGTCAGGGGACCAGACTAGAAATTAGAGCTGGTCCCGGTTCGGGCCGTGTTACCCGGTGGGGCAGATACGTATGGGATAGCTAAATCCTTGGCAAGCTGACGGCGCCAGATCTCACCATCTAGTGGGAAAGGAACTTTGCCCCCTATCATGATACAACATTCACTACACTAACGGGACTAATGACCATAGCAGTTGATGTATCGGGAAACATCACTCAATCAATAAAACACCAAGCTACACTCTGCCCTAATTCAAGTTTTCCAACATGACGTCGCTGCCTGGGAGACGCGCGTCTGCCATTCGCTTTTGACGTGCAATTGCTCCGCTAACCCGACTCTCCCGGGCACCCGGTGCAACGCCAGTCGACACCGCTGCACTTCCGCAGACGTCATCCGTCACCCCCGCCCTCCCCCGGCCAGCAGAGAGCGCTCCCGCCGCCGCGCGCGCCCTCGCGGGAATTGTGCGCTAATTATGGAGATGACCGCTGGCGGCGCTGCACGCGCTAATCGCCTTTCGCTCCCGCGCCATCGCCGGCGCCCGCGCTCCGGCTTTTGTTTTTCTCTTCGTACTGTTACAATTCGCTATTTGCTTCGCTACGACCACCGTTGGGCTTCTCGCTTGACGTGCCTAACGGTGACCTGTCAGAAGGAACTGCGTTTTTCTTGACATTGCATTTACGCTTACTAAATTCCCAACTACACAGTTCGTATCGCTTCCAGTTTAAGGTATATTTCCGTTACCAAGAACCTCATATTTCCTTTGAAAACATAAAATGTAATTTCAAACATTTTAGTCGAAGCAGATGTACGCAACCCGCATGAATTCTAGGGATAAATATCTTATCCTCACTCTCCCATTATTTAATAATAGTTAATCTGCCCTCTCCTCAGAACTTTCCATCGTTTCGCAGTTGGGACCTTTGGTTCCTCCGCCATCGCTACCGTGCCCCGCCCCAACCTGCGACGCGTTGCTACTCCAGGGGGGCGAGGGAGTGGAGATGGCAACTGGATGGGGAGCAGAGCGTTCTCTACAAGTCAAAGATCTTCACACGAGAAACATGCTCATCGCGGACCGCTTCTTCGCTTGGAAAGAAGAAACGATAGCGCCGAAGCATTGTAACACTTACGAAGAACGCTCAATTATTTTGTGGACGTCTGATGCTCTGGTTCACAGCACAAACATTCTACTCGCGAAACCTATTTTGTTATTTAACGGCAGAATGAATTCGTAATAAAGAAGGTAAGAAAATGACGTATGTTGAACAAAAGTAAATTTTATCTACATAACTGGAGTAAAAGAAAAATATAGGAATTCAAAGTAGACTATTGGATTGCTATAAACACACGAAGTGCTTCTGAAGTTTAATTCATACATTTTATTTCTCCACAAATGTATATACAAGGGTCGGCTTAAATTCTCATCTAAGAAACGGGATTATAAAATTCCTTGAGACAGATTTGCACTTCTGCCCCTTCGCCTTTTGCATTGTCTTTCAAAGATTGAATTCCATCGCTGACAAGAGAATTTACTTAGGTTATTATTACGTCTCTTAAAATAATTTCATACACTGAAACTTGAGCAGTTGAAGAGGCATTTTGTTTATTTTAACACTTTTGTACGAACATATTTTACACAACAAAATCTCTGTACAACTAGGTAAAATGTCAGTAGTAAGAATTGACTTATGAAATCATTGAAGGGGTGGGTATCACTGACCATTACTTACTTTTTAATTCTAGGAAGGCATATGAGTGTTTATTTTAATTTGCTTACACTCACTGGCTAAGCCTGAAATAGACCCGGCGGATAAAGAGTAAAAAGTGACTACTATGTGGTTTACATTTTAATAATTAATTAGCAAGAATGAATACAAAAAATACTGTTATTAATTATTTTAACTATTATTAGATTATTACGAATAACAAGTAATTTTGAAATAAAATGGTTTCAAAGAAATCAACTATTTTTATTCAACGACATACAGTACCCACATAAAATATAAATCAAAAAATGATAAATCTCTAGATTAGGCGAGCCCGAGATTTAAGAAACCCGCTGAGATTGCACGAGGCCTCTTTCCCCCGCTCTCCCCTCCCAGCAAAGAGGGGAAGCACCTCTGCACCGGGGCATAAATTCATTAGGGCGACTGCGCGGAGCGGCATCTCCGAGGCAATATTTTCCGCGAAGCGAACCAATCTCCCTCCCCCTCCCCTCCCCATGCCCCCGCCCCGAGAGCCCCTGCACCGCGGGGAGATGAATCCGCGACCCGCGCCGAAGGCCGCCGCCGCCGCCGCCGCGCCAGCGCCACTCGAGCGCAGCGGCGTCGAAGAGAAACGACGCGGAGCAAAGATTAAAGCACCATAACACTCCAAGAAGCCGTGTCCTCAGCTCCCAGAGAGCGCCGCCTTAAACGCCAGCCGGTTTTACGCAGTCCTCGGCCACCAACATCTCCGAAGAATCCAAGTTAATATCCTGGAGTGCACCCTGCGAAAATCGTATAGTTAATATTTTCCAATGGAATTTAACCGCCAAAAGTCGTTTCCTCGGGTTTTTTAAATCCGGGGAAGAAAAGTGTCTTTCCGTGCAGCAAGAAAAATTTGGATACCTACCGCACTGCTTCATCCATCCCACGATCACAAATCAAAATTATGATAGCGCCTCATTCAATAAAAGGGTAGTTTATTTCTTTGTTTTACGATACGCACGGCCGGGGAAATCCGAAGCGGAAGAATAAATATCGACGACGGCTGTAAAGCGAGGGCGGAGGGCATCCCGGCGGAGCTCAAGCGACGGTGGCGCGCCGAGCGGACGCCGCTGAGCTCTCGACCGCCCAGGAACGCCGCTCACGCTTCTTTTGTTTGTTTGCCGATCCACAGAAGCCGCATGAACTGTTTGACATTTTCCACGACGTTTCCGTGGTTGAACGGAAGGAGACAACGTACGAGATAATACAAAGCTTCTCAATGAAAATATGTGTGATGACGGTTAACAGTATTTAAAGAAAGCAAACGGCAGTTTAGTCGAGAATTTCTAGTAAAAGTTTTATTTTTTTCATAGAAATAATGGAGTGTATATTCAGAAAGAAACGATTTAGTTCTACAGATGCAATTATCGAACAAAAACACTAGAGACACAGTAGAGAAACTAAAGTGTCGGAAGAAAGAAACTGGAAAATACACAGACTTCATTCTAAGAAGAATACATGTAATGACACCCTTAAGGGAGCAAGGACTTAAGTATTTACTTTAAATGGCCATTCACATAGCAATAGAAAATTCGACAGCAAGAAACTATTAGAATGAAATCTCATAAATCATAATTTAACTGATCTACGATTTAACCATTTTTGGTGCGGACTTATCAACATTTGCAGCAAGCGGCGACATACAGAAGGAGCAAACGAGGAAGACGCCCAGCGGCTGCTGTTTGGCTGCAAATGCCTGGCAAACTCATCAGGACGGAGACTGCTGCCCGTCATAAGGCACACAGGTGCCGCCCGCCCGGCCGGGGCCGCGTCCTGCAGTGGCCCAGCGACGGGTTTGCGCTGCGGGCGGAAGGAAGTGGAGCTCGACTCAACGGGCGCCGTTCAAATTTGCACTCGCCTTCCGCGCTGGTGCCCGAGGTCGGCGGGGTCGAGCTCGCCGGGCAGCAGGCGGCCCGAGAGACGGCCGACGGCGGGCGCCCCGCTGACGGATTGATGCCCGACGAGAACGTGCGACTGGAACGAATGGCTTGTTTGGATGCTCGGAAGGAACATTAGTACGTGTCATGTTTCCATGTCATTTAATTCTCCCGCATAGGTGCCTGGCTGGTACCTCCCAGCTGACGTGGCTCCTCGGCAAGCAGTCTCCAGCCGCCACGCGCAGGGCGCACCAAGAAGACTCCCACGCAACCCCCAATTTCCTCTACTTTATTAATGTGTTATTATTCATAACCACAAGCATGCTCACTGACCCATAATGCCACTCATTTTTTCTTCATGCCTAGAATTATTTCTTTCCTTCAATATTCTTCAACATTCACCGAAAACATACTGCAAAACCGGCTGAAACTGAAATAATTATCCACGCAGTATAATTCGTAATTTCTCAAGATATTGTAAAAGTAAAACCTCCCGTCATGACGCGAAATAACTCAGACAATATGCCAGAAGAAATAATAAATAAAATTTGTTAAATATAAAAGAAACTAGACGAGATCCAATAGCAAATCGGTAAAATCGATGAGATTTCCAATTATGGAAAAAATCCTAATTACGATTTAGTCGCTAGCTTTGTTCACAGACCGACGGACCGGTGAACGGACAAACGGACGGACGGAGAAACGGATCGGCGGACGGACGGACGCACAGACAGGAAAATATTGTGCCGTCAATCGATTTTTTGACATCAAGGACCCATCAAACGTGTATTCTGATTACACAACATGTTAAAGGAAGTAATTTACCATATTCATGAACATGATTCATCCACTTGTCCCAGTCTACTAGGGAGTGGGTACCAGCAATAAGAGATATGCCGAAAATTATAAGGGAATGGGAACTGGCGCTATGAGATATGCTGAAAATTATCAGGGACCGGAGATCGGCAATAAAAATTGTATCGAAAATGCGCCCTTTCCTCTCCCACCTTCATAATATTTCCTCACCACTGCGTAAACAGAAAGTGAGACAGTAAAATGAGACGAAGTAAGAATGAATGCCAGGCAAACGAAGTCATTTAGAAATATCTTGTGTCAATAGGAATTAGAGAACAAGAGACTAGACATATAAGGAACAAAAACGTATACTATCAAAGTATTAATAGTGAATGCGTCAGTGTCATGTGACTGAAACCATTCGTGGACTTCATTAACTCAAACTATCGATTACCGGTGCTCGAGTCGCCGTCTCACTGCGCAAAAAAATGCTGGCGGTCGCAATCATCCGCCTCAGAGCAGACTCGCCATTCGCTCCCGCGCGAACAAAAGCGAAGCGGTGTGCGTGGAGAGGAACGCAAACAGCCGCCGCACGTTCCGCCCCACGCCGCCGCCTCGCATGTAGCCACTGCGCACACGCCTACGCGTTCTATTCCCACGCCTCCTCAACTCTTCTGCTACACAGCACTCGCCTTGCCCCCTTTCCCAACGCACTCCCCCCCCCCACGCCTTCTAATGTACTCGCCTTCCCCGCCCGCGCACTCACACTCTCCGTTCTTTACTCTTCGGTCACAATCCAATGACCTTCCGCGCCCACTCGCTTACCTTCCGCGCCTTCTTTACCCGTTCGACACAAAGCACTCGCCTTCTGCGCCCGCGCACTTACCCCCTCCCTTCTCTACTCTTTGGTCACAATCCAATGACCTCTTTTACCCCTTCGACGCAATGCATTTGATTGCCTCACCACGCACTCACCTCCCACGCCTTCTTTACCCCCTCGACACAATGCATTTGACTGCCTCACGCCTTCTTTACCCCTTCGACACAATGCGCTCGCCTTCCGTGCCCGCGCACTGCCCCCTCCCTTCTTTATTCTTCGGTCACAATCCAATGACCTTCCTTGCCCACGCACTCACCTTCCGCGCCTCCTTTACCCCTTCGACGCAATGCATTCGACTGTCTCACCACGCACTCAACTCTCAGGCCTTCTTTACCCTTTATGCCACAATGCACACGCCCATTACGCCAACACACTCACAACCCACGCCCTTTTTATCACACTGCCACAATACACCAGCTTCTCCTGCAACGTCACTCACCTCCACAGCTTCTTTAACACATGGATAGACCCCTGTCACGCCCACGCATTCACTTCCCACGCCTTGTTTACCGTTCGGTCACAATTCGGCCTTCCCCGTAGCTTGGGCATTGTCCATCGTCGCCTACGTCACAAAATGCGGCGCCACCTTTGCGTTCGTCACTGGCTGACTGAGGGCTGGGCAGTCCGCTCGCTCTTACTGCGCGTGGCGCCGGCTTCCGCCTCTCGTTTCTGACGCTGTAGACATCTGCTCTTTCCTTCCCCGATGTTTTCCGAGTCTCTACCAGAACGAGGGCGCTCTGTTTTAATCGTCTGTCGCTGCCTCCTCCACTCCGCCCCGCCCCGCCTCGCCCCGCCCCAGTCCGCCCCGCCCCGCCCCCTCAGGGCGACCGCCCCACGGCGCCCCCTGGGGCGGCTGTGGTTTCCTGGGCCGCCCCTCGCCCCTACATCTCCCTGTCGGGCCAGGGGAAAACGCGGAGTGCGTGGCGCGGAGGGGCGGGGCGGGCGGGGCGGGCGCGAGGGCGCGCAACGAGGGAGAGGCGGCGCGCGGAGGAAATGGGCACTTGCGGGCGGCGGCGCTGCCTCTGGGACGGGCGTCATGTTGCCCAGCGGCGAGCGAAGAACCAATGGGCTGCCCCGACAATTCGTCGCGCTCAATTGCTCCACTTTTACCCCGGCGCGGCGCGGCGCGGCGCGTTGGGTCTGAATGGCGGTGTGGGCGGGAAGGCTCTCGTCAAGCCGGCTGCAGTGGAGATGGTGACAGATGCAGCCTCACGGCCGACGCACTTTCCGGGTGCTGCAGAGGCAGCGGTAATTATGGTGGGGTGTTGCCGAGTCCATCCACAATGCAGAACATCAAGGGCAAATCCATCAGACACAGTAATAGACGAAACGCAAAAAGGACCAAACTCTTCTTGTATTATCGCGCGTAAGGCGACAAAATGCGATTAAGATTAGCAAACGTGAAGTCCTTACTTTTAAATGTGTAGATAAGCTGCAAAGCAAGAAAGATAAATAAACGAATCATTCGTCACTACCGGCATAAATAGCTTTATATGTGATGTATCATTAGCATACGAAGGCAATAATCCGCAAACATTTCGAAGACGATAATTCAAAATAATACTGTAGTTTAAACTGCAGCACGGGTGAACACAGTAGTCTCCAACTCCCAGTAATTTGAGAAATCGCTGCGCATAGAAGCGTAAGCTGCAGGCGCCGCCTGCAACATTGAGTACCTGCAGCGGCGATAGCGATGAACAAGAGAACGCGGAGAGAGGGCGGGGGCGGATGCGTCGGTCGGAGAAGGGCGTGATAACAACCGAGGACAAGCCGATGAATAATCAACAACGAGCCAATTAAAAGCTGCTCAGAAAATCCGTGTAGCGCGCCCTAGCGGTGCGGGCGGAGGCGGCGGCCTCGCCCAGGGCTTTACCTAATAGGGCGCCGGCACGCCACGTGCAATTGACCTAATATTGCGAATGCGCATGCGCTGTCGCCGCCCGCCAGAGGGCTCTCAGGTGCCCTTCGGGACGTGCTGCGGCTGCCCCCGCCCGTCTTAGCCCTCCGCCCCCTCCCTCCGACGGGAACGCACCTTATGGCAGCGGCGGAATTAGCGCTACCCAACGCCTACGCAAACAGCGCTGCACGAGTCATCCATAATCCTGAGTCGTTGACTTATTGGACACCTACTTCACAATGGAGGCTGATGCCCCTCAAAAATGAGGGTAGCTGTGGAATCTAATGACGGAAATGTCATTTACATAATGCATTAGCATATAATTGATCTGTCATTCTGAAAGTGCGAAATATCGGATGCTGCGAAATGGTTTTATGTGGTTTCCAGAAGAATCGTGTTTCAGAGTAGGAGAGCCACAAAACGAGTTCTGCTTCGAAAAACGTTTTTCGCCGCAGCATTACACAACTTTCCTTCGTATCGCATATATTACTCCACATATACGTACGAATAGAAGTAAAAACAATTATTTTTTTAAAAACTCCAAATTTTATCTCAAATGTCTTCCATGAACAGAGGAAAGAACGCTTTAAAAATGGCACAGGTCTAATTTTCATTGAACTCTCTTGAGTTTTTGAGAATTGCGTAAATTACCAACAAAGTGAGAGACCATTCGCTTTTTAATTGCCGGCAAAAGTGAGTACGGCTTTACGACTACGTGGTGTAGCGATAAAGCGCATGGCTATGTAACTCCATGGACCTGAGTTCGAGTCTCGAGGCGGAGAAAAAAGTTTAGCTCGTTGGAAACACTTTTGCATGTACATGCTGTAGTCTAATATAGCGGAGCCGTTATAAATAATGTGAGAGAGTTGTGGTACTTCTAGTTTTATACACACAGCCATTCTGCTCAGTAAAATTGAAAATGATTAACGTTACTTTAGCCTAGACTAAAAGGAGATAATCTATATTATAAGAAGAGGTATTTTTTAATACGACAGTAAACTCTGGTTATATAGAACATCCTGGGGACTAATGTTTTGATTCACTATATAAGAAGTTCACTATATCAGAAGTTGCAAACATAAACTAGTTTCTTTCCGATGAATGATTTATTTTTAATTCAGAGGTTTAGTGTAAAATTCAAATACAACGAATTCAATAGACTCCTTTAGCCTTAAAACAATAGTTTTTATTTCTGTCTGCTGTAGTACCATTTTTTAAATAGTTTTTGTAGTATTCTTCAGGGAGCGTACTTTCCTACATTTGAGTCTTTTAACATCCACCGACTGAAAATAGTATAATATAATCTTAATACCCCTGAATGACTCTTGAAAAGTTCCTTCCTACGCATTCCTTCTCTTGAATCCTCTTCGTCATCACAGCACACTAGTTTTCTTCTGCTCTAGAAGAGACTTACGCAGCATTTACGATGCCGTAATCGATTGAGATTTCACTACTTTTCATTCTGTAGTTCTAATCGATAATATATAATCAGGCTTGGCAAAATTGCCATACCAAACCAGAATTTCCTTAGAGGTATGTTTCCTCAGTCCCTTCCATTAGTGGTAAACTGTTGTAAACTAACTCATGAGAACATGCAAACTGATCATGCAGTTGGAATTCGAGATCCTGAGGCGAAGTATTTTGCGCTGCAAGTTGTGTTTCCTACGTTCACTTTATACTGATGTAGACTTCATTACAACCGAATCATCCACAGGCTAACTTAGCTCAAGACCATTCGGTTCATGTGTACTACAGTGACTGTGACCAAGTTGCAGTTCAGACGAAGGTGTATTTTCGACACAAGCTAAACAACGAGGTCGAATTCAGCGGCTGTCTTGAGGAGAATGCCACGGACGCCCCGCGATCTTCCCTTCCTCACCCTTCACTCATTCCATCTTTCATTCACATCATTCCATCAAATCCCCTTACGAACGCACGCATACACAGACATAGACTTAGACATACACACACACACACTGATATGCTGTACACCATCACACATGCCGGTTGAGACCGTGGAGCTTGTCGCGAATGGGGCGGTGCCCCGTTGGGGAAGTGCATGGAAGGGGAAACCCCCTCGCAAGGCGACGTGTAGGTCGACGCCGGATCCCCCCATCTAGTAGAGGAGGAACACCACAACCTCCAGACATAAAAATACTCACAGCACTAATGACCACAGCAGTTGACGTATCCAAATCAATCAACCGAGTCATTCAGCGTTAAATTGTACTATATGTGAATGGAAATCAGTTCCTTTAGATCGCTACGTCCACATGCGTTCACTGCACCCAGAATGGTCTGTATATCTACAACGGCATTTACAGTTATAATCGGCTAAAAAAGAAAAACGAAGCTTTGTGAATAGGTTTCATTTTTGACAATTCACGTACAAACCTAAAATAACATATTCTAAATGTCATTAAAATGAAACCTTTTCCTAAACTTCCCATGTCTAGTCATTCCCGAGCACTTCGATAAGTTCTCCAAACCGAGTGACTCACGTGCACTAGAGAGGTTAATCTAGATGCCTAAGCGTAGATTCGTAGTAATAGACCAGCAAGCGGATAGGTAGGCGGAAGGTGGAAGATGTTAGACCGATACGCAGGTGCTGCGCCAGGTGGGCGTCCGAGGGGCGCGGCCGGAATGCGTCCGGCCGCATTTGCATGATTCGTCCGCCCCGGAGCATAGATTGCGTTACGAGGAGCGCTCGAGGAACACAAGGGGGCTGCGGTGCGCCAGAACTTTTAGTGGCCTCGCGGTTTGTTGCCCTCGGGACCGCCCTCCTCCCCCTCCTCCTCCGAAACAGAGAGAGAGAGAGACAGGGCATTCTGTTAGCACCCGCGCGCGCTCCCGCGGCCGGGGACGGGACCTGCGCGCCGCCCGCCCGCCCACACGCGATTACCGCGCGTAAATAAAGTTAGCGCACGTGCGCCGCGGGGACACCGGAGATGGCGGCCGCGGCCGCGACGGGGCCGCCCCGCCGACAAGTCGCGCGCCGCCCGCCCGCGCCCCGGGGACGCGACGCCACTCTGCATGCAAATGCGGGGGCGCCGCGCCGCCGCGCGGAATGAGTCGCACGGAAAATTACGCATTCAGGGGCGCCGCCGCCCACGCACGGCGCCCGCCCGCCCGCCGAGCGCGACTTTTTGCCCACCCTGTGTTTATCGCGTCCAGCACCGAGGATTCCTTTTCTTCCGGCAATGCAGCGCCGGCCCACATTCGTAAACTATTAAATGATGCGTGCTGTTTGTTGCGGTCGGAGACATACGCCATCTGATGTACAGTGACTTGGCGGGGTTCTTCATTCAACAACGTGCACAGAAGTGAAATTGTGAGTGCCCCACTTAAAACCTGCTCGGTTGAAGCATACATTGTACTGTTCTTTGATTTTAGGTGGACAGCGAATTCTAGCGGCTGGAGTAGAAATTGTTTGGTCTATGGATTCCTAGTCCTGGATTCCTCGGATGGATTCCTAGTCCCACCGCTAGAATTCGCTGTCTATCCAAAATCAAAGAACAGAACGAAGTACGCTTCAACGGGGCCTGTTTTAAGTGGGACACCCGGTATAAAAAGAAGATTCGTTCCGTCCACTCAAGACTAGTAATTCTTTGTCCTCCGGGTGGGAGACGGGCGTTTGTTTGAATTCGCTGGTGGGCGAGGCGGGGGCGTGCGGGGCGTGCGGGGGCGTGTCTTGGGTGCCGGAGCCGCGCGCGGTCGGCGAGTGGGGCGCCGTCTGCCGCCATAAATACGAGCCGCTGGCGGCGGCTTCGCCTGCGCTGTCGACATCAGTTACCGCGACGCGGGCGCGGAATATGGCCGCCCCTCCCTCATCATGAAATACTGTGTCCGGTTGCGGCGGAGGGGAGGCCCGCCGGCATTACTGCCCATTGTAACGCCCTCCGTCCCCTCTCGCCCCCGCCCTCACGCCCGCCGCCGACCCGCGGCTAGCCTCCGAATAACACGCAGAAAACAGACTTATAAACTCATATTAATGTTTTCAAATCTCGACATGACCGTACAATTAACTAACGTCAAGGGGAGGCGATATTTACGGCAGGTGTTTTCGCCCTTATCTGCCCCCTATTGCCCGAGGGGAGTCGGGGGCGATTCGGCTCCAGCGCATTCTTCCAAACGCGAGGGGGCTAGCGTGCGCATTAACATACAGAGGCCGCCGCCGGCGCCACCGGCGGCCACACACGCAACGAGGGACGCCCTTAAACGCCCGCTGCCTTACTTCGGCAGTCGCGCTCCGTCGTCCTTGGGGCCCCTCCGCCAAAGAGCGCCGTGTCATCGCACCTTCGACCCGTGAAATTCCCCCTCCCCTGCGCCCGTCATCAACGCGCTTATTGTCCGAGGGACACGAAAAGGTTTTGGGGTGCGGCGGGGAGGCAGCCGGCGCCGGGCTGCGGCATCGATCCGAAGAGGGATGGTCAAGCGGAAAACTATCGCCGGCGACAGAACGCGCTCTCCGCTTTTGCGAGCGCTCGACGAAAAAAAAAACAACAAAAAAAACCTCGTCAATTGATGGCTCGCGCTGTGAACAAGCGACTGCCGAGCATTGTTTCCGAACTCCCATCAGGGACACGCACGCGGAGATCTCACGGCTATTCTGCACTTAAGTTTTGAATATGAGATGAATTAAACATCGCTATGCCGTAAGTGAAATATGAAATGCCAGAATGAGAACAAATTATCGGATTATTAAAACGAGGAACGGGCGTCTATTTCAAAGCAAAATGAAGTAAATGAAATTTGTTTCAATAACACAGCATTGTATATACTTCACTTATTAAAAAAGAACACCGACAATGAATTTTCATTTTCGTTGCGAAACTTTCTGCAAATCATAGGAACAATCTTTGGAAACTGATATTTCTAAGAAACGAAACTGATCACATAAATATTTTGTACTTTACACTGCATCCGTTCGCTATCACATTTTTTTAACTTCTCCCTTCTTGGCGCATCACAAGGGCTTTAGCTACGCCACGCCCGCGACCAAGGCAAAGACCAGGGCTGCCACCAACGAAGTGATGGAGCAGCGCATGGCTGCCAACTTACGACATTATACCATCCCACAGAAATCAACCTTGGCTAGCAGCGGAAAAAGTTAGAAACCCGCATTCTTTTATAATACAAAATACATTTTCTATTATCTCAACAGAACAATCACGTAGAACAATAAATGACGTATTTAATTACGTCAGTAGTCTTCAAACCGCTGCCCGTTCCTTATTTTTAATGACCCGCAAACACTCATTTTAATAAAAATATATATTAAAATATAAATAAGTAAGTGTTCTTACGCTATTAAGTAATATTAGCATAAGAACAGTGGATCAAAGTAAAAGAACATTATAAGCATCGAAGTCGTCAGAGAGATAAAGCTCCATACTGAGATACATGTCCACCTCCTGTCTGGCCGTCCTTTCCGCCGTGTCGGGGGCGAACGGGCGAACGAGCCAATGGGCGAAGCGATCGCGCGCGTGGGCGGGGGGGGGGGCGCTTCTCCGGCGTCGCTCGTAAAACAAGCGAGCGGCGCCCGCGGGCAATGTGTATCACGCCGCTCGGCGACGGGCAACGGGGGCGAGGTGGGGGGGGGGGGGGAGAGGCAGCGGAACAAACGCGCTAGGAAGTCAACCTAGTTGCCCACCGCACAAGAAATTACGGACTTGTTTGGGACATTTAGGATGTTAGATGAGTGGCTCCCGAAAGATGTAGTTGAGCATTTCAGTACACATCCTGCACAGCGTGCACGAGGAAGAAGGCAAATACAGGTACTCTATCATTTATGCCAAGAATGGTAGACTCAAGTGGCGGAAGGAAAGGGGAAGAGAGCGACAAGGCCGATCAAGGGTTTGCGAGAAGGAATAGAAGAGGATCTGCGAGAGAAAGAGGGAACATAACCATACGTGGTTGCCGAACAAGGGTGCTGAAGCTAATACAATGATGGAATGATGCGTACGTATGCCAGAGAACGTGTGGTTTCTCCAGAAGACGGACGGATATTTGCAGGATGAGTGAGGCGAGTAGCTGAACGAGTAGACCGGCGATTGAGTGGTCGAGGGGCGAACCAACGACGGAGAGGGAGCGGAGAGAGCGAAATTTCGCCGCAGGGCAGAGGCGTTGACTTCCTGACCGCTCGCCCTTCAAGAAGGATGTCAGAGTTCGATGACCAGATAGGACTTCCGAAGCCCCTCCCCCTCGTGTGAGCCGCCCTTCCGGTTCCGGCCGAACGGCGCCGGTTGGAGAGAAAAGATGTCGGAAGGAGAGACGAACGGGCGAGAAGGCGATTCGCTGGTGGCACAAAAATCGCGGTTTCCTTCCACGAGGGTTTTCCAGGCACGATGCTCGCAAGGCCACGCCACGAATAATCAATGAAATTTCACAAGGAGATCTGGGAAGTAATATGGTTTCTCTCCATTTTTATAAGCTGCTTCAAAAACGGTTTGGAGTATGAAGGTATCCACAAACAAGACAATTTTTATACTATGCTATAATATCACAATATTATATAAATAATATTTTTGTATTTTCAAATCTCTTAATGATTTTAATATTTCAGGTGTGTGATTGTGAACAGTAAAGAAACATCCAAATGTTTTAAAAAGTTTGTTTTGATAATCAACTATGTATTCCTAGTCGCAAACACGAAAACCACAAATTTATATCACGGTTCTAAACTGATAGTCTTCTGATTTTATTTATTTTGTCTAATATCTTTCACCCAAAAGGCAGGACTAATGTGTCAAGTGAGAACTTCATTGAAGAGCACTCCACTCAGATTGCACGCAGACCGCACGTATCATATCCCTCCCACGCACCGCACAGGTCGATCCTAATCTTGGAGAGAAAGGCTGTTCTCGGCGCCCGGGGCAATCTCGATTAAGCAGAGCGCTCACCTCGCAGTCGAGAGTTCAATTCCCGCAGCCGTGGCGCAGGGGCGACGCACACGAACCGCCGCGTAATTGGAGTAGAGCGCGCGAACGCGTTGCAGCGCCCCGGGGCCTGCGCGCGGCCACGGGACGGGTCACACGCGCCGCGCCCGGAGCGCCTCGCCGCCCCTCGCACACGCCCCTCCCTCGCGACGCGCAAGTCACAAGCGCTCACGCACAAGCAGTACTCTAACAAACGGGCCACCGCCGCGCGCGATCTTTCCTTCCTCTTTCTTTTTCTAGCCTTACCCTTTCGACACGCACTTACAGTAACATGCACTACACTACCACACATGTCGGGAGACCGGACGGAGGCTTAACGCTTGTCCCGGTTGGGGCGGTGCCCCCCTCCGGGTGGAGAGATACTTGGATGAAGATAAACCCCGCTATTCGATGAAGGTCGACGCCGATGAAAACATACACTACACTTACGGATTAATCTTATCAGCTGACGCGCCCTGAATCACAAATTTATCAATCAAAAGTAATCAACTGCCTCCAATTATTTTTCATTCATGCCTTCAGAGAGCGCATCCTGGTACAGCATCGGGTCCCTCCCAAACGGCCAATTGCCCCTTGACCCTTCACGTCCAATCTCTCTCAACTTCAATTGTACCTCTATTCTCAAAGCACCATTGGTCAACTATTGTCTAAATATCGGGATCCAAATAGAGTATTCTCTCCCGCAAAAGTAAAGCATGTTCCTGTGTTTATTTACATCAATTCATATGCTTAATGTTTTCGTAGACTTATATTTCCATTTTTGTAGAGCCACCTGAAGACGGGACAAATTATTCTGTTTAATCTTTACACCAAATTGATATTGTAATATACTTTGTGGTTGATATCTCCTCGATCCTTAATTAATAATTATTATGCATTACAATAACATCGCTGCTGCCACCACGGAATTTTGTATGTGTTTGTATCGCGTAAGTCTGAAATCATCTGTAACGACCTACGGCTGGTCACTGAAAAAGAAAGAAAAAAAAAGTATTGAAAAAGTACTGAAAAGGTCATAAGGTCACACACTGGCGCACGGAGGAGACGGCAAGGGCTCCCAATTACTCTTGGCAGGCTGGGCGGGCTGGGCTGACCGAGGCGCCGCCCCCGGCCCCGCCCCCGCGAGTGCACCTCCTCCAAGAAGCGCCTCTGACCAACAACGGCGCCTCTCCGCGCCGCGCCGCGTCCATTAGGCGAGTGGGGAGCGCGTTTTCAGACGGCGCGGCGCGGCGCGGCGCGGCCAGGGCGCCCGACATCAAACCGGTGGCGGCGGCGGCGGCGAGCAAGGGAGCGCGTTTGATCCGGCCGAGAAGCCGCTGCTGCGGCGGCGGCGGCGGCGGCGGCGGTGGCGGCGGCGGCGGGCAGCTCGCACGCGCCGATAGTGCGCGGCGCCGTTCATTAGGCTAATGAGAAATCGGCGGCGCCCCCCCCCTCCGCCTCCCCTCGGCCGCAGGAGAGCGTGCGCGAGGCCACGCTCACCGCCCGAACGTCAGCCACCGCCCACCGCCCGATTCGACCACAGCGGAGAAAGATAGCCACCGATCGGTGGAGCAACTTCAAAAGGACATTGTTCCGCTATAGCAATCTTTACGACTAAATTAAATCTCTATTTCTTTGAATCTCTAAAATATTGATAAGTATCACATAATGCAGGCTTACAAGTTTTTATTTTACAAATTTGCAAGATTTCACCTGATGTATTTTGTTGCATGATCTTTTTCATAATTTAGATGAGTTCATAAGTATTAGTTAGAAACAATTTCTGATGAGTTACTACTGTCATATTTGTAAAAGAAAGGGAATGCATTTGCATGTTATTTCGCCATGTACCTACTCAATAAATGCACAGTGGATTTCGTGAAATTCTAAGAAATAACCGTCTTCCGTAACAGCGTTGTCTGCCAGTGCTGAATTATAAGCAGATTTTTTTATGTTACCTCTGAATTTTCGAAAACTGTAAAGTTTCACGAGGTTTCGAAGCCCCTTTGGCACAAAATCCGTTCTAAAATGTAGACTAATGTGTACATTAATTAAAAATTTTCGTTTTTACATGACGTTAACGCCATTTCGATTACACACTTTAGTTTTTCAACAATTATATTTTTTAAACATCTCTCACTACTTTAACATTTACTTTCGATCTGCATTCTGTAATTCAATGCACTTCCGAACACAGGGACTTCAAATGATATCTTATTAAGTTTCACGAAATTTCAAGTGTTTTCGTGCGTAAATTGCCTCAAAAATTAGTGTTTTTACAAAGGCAAACTATTTGCTCAAAAGACTCCACATTTTCTAACGAAAGTTAACCGATGAAAAGAGGTTTTCCTCTACCACGGGTCTCAAAGACTCATTTCCACTTATTAAAGGGCAGAAATATTGAGAAAATGTATAAACACATTTGTAGTTTTTGATGGAGCACAATTTCCTGAGTATTAATGTTATCGGAAAGAAACTAGAACCCATTGTTTTAATTGAAACGACCTGTAAATACATTCCACATTTTGGTAAGTTATTTAAAACGGAAGTATTTGTTCATTAATGAATGCGATGTTGATAGATTTTAATGAAAATGTAACTTTGCAATGTTACTAAGGTGGATAAGTTATTGAGATATCAGGAGTAAATATTGGAGAGTCCTTTAAAGACTATGTTTGCATTAAAAAGTCCTGTTTTAATACTTTGATTTTATTTATCAAATTATTGTTCCGTACCCTAACACAGTTGCGAATAGTGCGGTCTCTTGGGACGGGTGCTTGGAGCAAGTGCGACCACGAAGGTTGTGGGTTCGAAACCCAATCAACGCATGAATGTTTTCAATTGTAATTGTGGCGCGGGGGTTGATCGGTAACTGTGTGTGAGATTTTCTGAGCAGTTTTTCTGAGTGTGGAATTGAGGAATTGGATTCCATCACTCAGAACAAAGCTTCAAGAGTCGCGATAGGGATGCGGGCTACGTGTCGTTGCAATGGTTGGGGACCGACATGGTTCCAAGGGCTATGACGGCGTGGCATTTGGGGATCTCGAAGGAGCGGCAGGAACCGCGAGGCCCTGGCGGGAGGTGGGCGCTGGGAAGAGGATGGACAAAGCCCAAAAGCTAGCCCAGACTCGTGAGATAGGAAAATAAACATGTAAGGGAAGTCTATGTCATTTTGTAGCACCATTAGTTCGAATTATTTATTGGGCCAGGTTTTGCCGACGAAAAGTGAGGAACTGATATTTGATTTAGGGGGCAACTAACGCCGTATATCACACACGCTCAATATGCCTGGCTCAATTACTTCTGCAGGATTTTACTTTCTTATTTTCTTTTTTGAAAAGACGTACCTTCCATAACTAGTGTTAAGGATCTTCTGCCATAACTCTGTTTCTTCTTCACAGTCGAAGTGAACACCGATCACCTCATCGAGATATGGGAACGCCCGCGGATTCTAATCCTCCGACACCTTCGCAGCTCCATCAATTTCTAGTATACATGCAAGTTGCCGATTCCCTCTCCCATCCATCACCGTAATTGTTTCTGGCTTCGGCGTGTGACTATTCCCAAACCGTTGCTCGCTCGCGCCACCTCTGGCATTCCGAATGCGATTTGCCCGCTTCCAGGCCGCTCCCCCTCCCCCCCGCGCGTCGTCAATAACACCGCCGCCCGGCGCCGCGCCGCGCCGCGCCTTCAAAGCCGAGAGGGCCTCGCGCGCGAAATTAGACGCGAGCGGCTGTCGGGCCAGCTCATTTCACACGTGGCGCCTGCGCGCGCGGCTAATGAGCGAGGGGGCGGGGCACAAAGATCGCGGCGCGGCGCGGCGCGGCGCCCGCCCGGTGGAGAAGGCGCGTGCGAGCGCGCGGCGCGATCGACTCCCACAAACCGGCGGCGTCTTCACCGAAAGGCAGGCGAAGATACAGGCAGCGGAGTCGAAGAGAACTGTTGCTCAGTTTCACAGGCTACGGGAATCGCTACCTAATTACGAAATTGAAGGAAGAAAAAGAGTGGAAAATGTGGAAAACTAGCAACTTGCCTGAGAAAGGACGTGAGTCAAATATATAATGACGGAAGGAAGGAAAAAAACCAAGGATTTACGAGAGGTAGAACAGCTGAGAGGATGCGAGAATGCAATAGAAGAGGGAAAGAGATGCTTTCGAAGTAGGAAAATGGGTGAGAGAGAAAAATCGAGAATGATATCATATGAATGATAGTTTTTACGAAAACCACACTGCGAACGTATTTATTTTCTCCTGTTACTTCTAATATTTCTTTCTGCAGTTCTTCGTCTTATTTTACATGCTATAATATCCTTGCACAACAAGTTAACCGGGTAGGCTATTCCTTTTCAGTTTCTGCAGATTTCTGGATTATTTCACCACAGAGCTGGTGGTGTCTCTCTGCAACTACTTACGCTGCCATGACCTGATCATTTGGAACTTTTGTTTGTTTGGATATATGAGATTAGGATAATATTTAATGTTTAGGTTAATAGGAATTGTGATTTGCTGCCAAAACTGTTACGATCTATTCAAATCACACACACCCATACCTCGAAAAAAAAACCCTCCAAATTTGGAATTATAAATGTGAAATAAAATACAAAATTGAACGCGAGGGTATAGCAGCAACGTGACGAGACATGGTAAGTAACTTCACAAAAGTAGCGTAACATGGGATAATTATGCTAAACATTTTCATCCAAATTTTATACAATACATATAATACGTTTCCATTTTTTCATGCACTTTTTGGATAGAAACTGAATTTGGTAAACACTTTTGTGTCCATTTTGGAACTAAACTGTACCGCTAAACAAGCTTTGGGCGCAAATACATGTAGCGGATCATTTCTTTTGTGTGGAAAAAGTTGATCTCGTACACAAAAAATTTAAAAAAATTTAAAAAAAGCCTCCTACGTCAGCCACTTCAGCTTCAGCAAGACAACGTATATTTAATAAGCACTCGAATAATCATCGCCTGCTCCATCCGAGCAAGACAGAGGCGCGTGGAAGGGTATAGAGAGAGAGCGCTGCATTATGATACATAGGGGTAGTCTGGCGATTTCAATTGGAGTCCTTGAAACCAATATCTATTTCCATGACAAAGTTCAAACCAATGTCCATGTCGAAAATTGCAACGTTTGAAGAGAGAACAAAAACATTGCAAATTTTCCATTAGAGGCGAATGAAAATGTGACCAATTTCCGTCATTTTAACAAATTTCTAGTTAATTTCCGTGAAACGTGTCATTAGAATTCGGTAAATGATCTTATATGTCGATGAACATTACTATTTTGAGATACTTGTTAAAATTACCGCATCGATTAGTTGTGATGGCCGTTGAAGGTTGAAGGCGAAGCGCCTTGAATGTGTAATGGAAGCACGGGGCTGGTCTCCCAGGGTGAGCGGAGGATGATTTGGCACGCCCCCCCCCGACCACTGGCCGCCCTTTACCTGGCCGCGCGACACGCTTTTGTCACGCAACTCAGGTGGCGGCGGTGGGGGCGGGAGCACTTCGTGGAAGGTGGGGAGGAGAAGGACCTCCCACTCTGGGAGCGCACATTTCTTTCCAGAGTACTAAGCTTGCAAACATCTTGGAGGAAACATTTGATGAAAGGCATTGGAAAAGTGAACATACCAGTATCGTCGAGATATATAAAATCCCTATTACTACATTCATTTCTCAATGTACATGATCGATTTTGTGGATTTACATACAGTAGTTTCCAGCGTTTTTAAGGAACGACCTATTTCTCTTAGCACTAATTTATTAAATATATATGGAATGAAAGTAATCTATTCTCATACGCTCATAAAAAAATGCAATACAGCCATACTGTAAAATTGCTATGAATAACAATATCACTTGAGGACAAGTAAAAGTAATTCAAAGGTGAGTAAAAATTTAGATAAATTAAAAAAGATAAAATAAAGCTTTTAACTGACATTTCGATGAAGAATTGAAAGGAATTGATTCGATTTGTAAGTTACGAATATCTAACAAATTTAAACAGAATTGACTAATTTGACGAAATTGGAACGTTTCATTCCACGTGTACGTCTTGTTGGAGGCAAATTGTAAACAAGCGTTGGAGAGCGGCCCGGAGTTCCCCGCTCGCCGAGCCTCTCGCCGGCGCGCTTCTTGCGCTAATTCGGCGCCATCTGATACCGCTCGAACGAGACGAGACTTACGGGACGCGCCACGTCGGCGCCGCACGCCCGCGGCGCTCGCCGTAGCGGAGGCGGGCAATAATTTGTGCGGCTTTATCAGTGGCAGGGATCGGCGTCCTTAATCCCACGGCAATCCCACCTCGGGGCGGGGCGCGGCGCGGCGCCGCGCGGCGCAGATTTTATTCCAGACAAGTGCGGGCTGCGGCGGCGTTCGCCCCGGGGATAAAGCGATGCCTCCGCCGCCGCCGCCGCCGCCGGAGGGCGGAGAGGACGGAGCGAGGATGAGGACGAGAGAGGAGCGTCGGACGGGGCAGAATGTGCGGCGGAGGGACGCGGCGGCGCGGCGCGGCACGGCGGCGTGCCGATTGCGTGAGCGAGCGCGTATGAGGACAGGCGGCCCAAATACCCGTCCTCGTCCTCTCGCTTCCTTCGCAGCCCTCGCGCTTCCTCAGCGCTGCCTGGCGAGATCCCCGCCGCGATCTTCGTCTGCCTCGCCCCCTCCCCCCCCGGGGGGCTGCGCGGAATGTGCGTCGCAAGACGCAGAGCGGATATGAAACCGCCCCGCCCCTGCCCCACCCCGCCCCGCCCCGCCCACCACCCGCTCCGCACGGCCCCGTGCGGCGTGTAATTATCGCAAGGCCCCCTGCGACGGCCCCGCGGCAGATGCCACTGCGCGCCCGCTGATAAAACCGTGTAAATTGGCCGCTCAGGTTTTTCCATTAAAAAATATGTAACTGCACCGTGGAGGCAGAAAATTACGCACAGCTCGATACGATACATCTTAATAGGCGCGTAGCGCTGGCGGCCACAGCGTCCCCGCCCTACACGACCTCCCGCGGGATGTCTCACCTTCCGAAACAACAAAAACACTCGCAAAACACGCGAATTTGAGCGGTTAAATTATACATTAGGGAAAACAGAACCCTATCCCCCATTCAAAACGAGTTTTAAAAGCCAAAACACAATACGGAGGTACGTTACACGCCATCGATCGATCATAGGCTGGCAATATGTAACAAAATGTAAATTACTCAAAACATGGGGTTCGCAGATTGAAACTTCAATGGTTTTTGTAATTCGATTTCGGCGAATGTTACAAAAGCGCACTGAAGCCAGAGGGGATGAAATTCTTTTAGAAACAATTCCCGTTTGATTTTCAGTTTCCGATAGCTTTTGAACCACAGAAACACTTTTTTATGAGTTCGAAATTACAGTAATCTGCTTAGTTGATTTCCATGTCGACGTGATGCTGGGGTGAGTCCATACCTGAATATGAAAGAATAATTTGCAAAATGATCCGCAATAACTGCTGAGTCAAAATAGGAGTAAGTCATTCATGAACAAAATTTGGGCGATAAAAATGAATTCCGATTGTAAAAAGTAATTTCAAATTTTACAAAGAAATATTATGATAATTACTACGTTCCTCTGTGAAATGGATTCCTTTGTACTATGTTCCTGTGTGAAATGGATTCTATGACAGAACTTTTTATAGCAAGTGCTGAAATTTGTAAATTATCATTTATTTAATTCACATTACAACATAGTTTCAGTGAAATGTATGTTACTTGAAGTATGGAAATCTACCCTATTTAATTGATATTATATTTTCGCTGAAAGTGAAACAAAATTGTACTCATTGAAACCAAATCATATGTAAAATTCAAAATACCTTGTAAATACACTTAAAAATATAATATTAACGACGAGGATACTTTTCTTACACATTTCCTTATCTCTAACTTGGGCTGAAAAAAAACATTTTTTTAGACAAACGGGTTTTTGAGGTAAATTATTCATTTACCAGAAATTTATAATAATAATCATATTGATAATAATGGCTTTATTGATACGGCGAGTCTCAGGGCATGAAGATGGGTTTATAACAGTTAAATTTTGACAATGACAATACCTTAAAATAAACCTTCCTATAGACTTTGGCAAGCACCGAATTCTGAAATACGAGCAGAAGTCGGAGACTACCCTGGCGCTGGGCGCCCGCGTTATTACCACACCACCGCCGCCACCCACGCACTCCCCCGGTAAACAATCCGCTCCAATTAACGGTGAACGCATTAAAGTATGCAATCCCGCCACGCTGGGCCCTGGGGCCCCCGCAATCAACACCTGATACCGCGCGGTAATAACAATAATTATAATAATCATTAGGCACGGAGCGCGCAACCACGTCCGCCGCCCGCCCCCGCCACATCCCGCTGCGCCACAAACTGCCAGCGCAAAACCTGCGATCCAGCAACGCTTACATTTTAGTGATAAAAAAGTAAAGTAGCAAACGTTTTGCTATGTAGCAGAATCTCGATACCATGAGCGAATATAATTTGAACATCTTCGCATCTCAATTATTCTTCATTCCCACCTCCCAAACTTTCCCTGAACCCTGGGAATCAAATTTCTCAGCGATGTTTTGAATACATCTATTTGATAATACGAAGTGTCACATCCAAAGTAAAGAAATTCTGTTGAGTTTATTTCCTTTAAGCAAGAGAGTTACAAATGAGAAAGTAGGTAAAATTGCTTTCATTGGCTTCACAACAAATACACAGACAACAGTAAATTTGTAAAAGGGAAGGAAGTTTGTGTGATGATAAGTAAAAGTGGTCATAATGAGAGATAAATTTCACTTGTAATGTATTTTATGGCGTGAAAAGAAATGTTAACATTTTATAATTTGAAAAGTAACAGAAACCACGAAAAAAACTGAAAACCCTTTTTTGTTTGCATTTTGACTTGCAATATATTGAATATACCTATATATTCAAATATATGTACACGTATAGATAAGAGTTTCTTTTACTGATAACACAATCATATAGACTCTTATCGTCATTTGATGTTGTTCGGTGTAATCGACTCTTTCCTTTGCAAATGTCCCAGTATCTATTGCTGTGTGACGATGAGAAAGCCCATATTATAAAAACCAGAAAGCCCATATTATGAAGGAATGTCTTTATTTTATTTGTTGTAGCTTGACCATTGGCCCTCAGCAGCCGCATTAGATAGATACATTGATACGAGATATATACAAGAATCATTTGATACATTATATACAAAATGCTAATTTTAGATACAATACAGTATAGTAGTTTTATACTTTATAATGAGAAAAGATTCATCAGTTCATGTCTATGGGAGATCGAACAATTCTCTTGGCAACTTCCTTTTTAATCTTTTGTGATGAGGATTTTGCTTACCTATGTGAAAGTGAATAGCTGAAGGGATCTTTAATATTTTGGAAAAGAATTTTGCGGGTAAGATGGAGAACTGGATGGGGATGGGTGTAATGCTATGTTCAATATGCAACTGCGCATTCGGAATGTACCAGGGAGCTTGTGAAGGAGCGTAGGAATCGATTTTGGAAAATTTGCGTTTTGTTAATGTTCGTTTCGGCTGCGGCAGTCCAGATTAGGGAAGCACAGGAAAGTATGGGTCGTATCATTGCTTTATAGAGATGATTAGGGTTCAACATTTAGTTGAAGGGTAATGATTTTTTGAGAATCGGAGAAGGGATGTCTTCGTGCTAACCACACGAACCAGTTATCCCATGGCCGAGAGGCTGGGCCCACATCTGTTCCGCTAAGGCTCTTAGCGGGCTGTCCAGCCATAGGACAGGGCAGGTGCAATCGGTTTCCAGTGGAAAAATCTATTTTGGAGGAACCTATGTATGTTTACTGAGTGGGGGTGCCGCCACCCAGGGTGAAAGGTTGACGCCCAGCCTCCCCCTCGCCCTGCCCCACACCCACCCTCCTCACAGCGCGCCTTGAGTAGCGCAGATGCCAAGTCTTTGCATCGCACTTCTTCGCATCACCATCACAGTCCTCGCAATTTGTTTGTCTGGTTAATTAATGGATAGTCTATTCACTTTCCATACTGAGTCTCAAACATCTGTTCTGCCCTTGAGGTCTGCCACCTTTTAGCAAATTTTGTGATTGCATTTAAAGAATTGTGAAGAACATAAAATATATTAAGTTATTTATTTTAAAATTTTTAAGTTAATTTGGGCCAACGCTAGTATAGTTTTATTTCTGAAATACAAAATTATTTTTTATAGAATTTTAAAAAGTAGGCTATTTTTCAGCCAAAAAATGTTGCTATTTCCTGAACTAATTTATTTGGTTCCCTTGTCATTTGAATTTTCAATAATGTTAATATTATAATGTTTAACATTCGTTTTCCCATTATAATGTTTAACATTAGTTTTCATTAATAATGTTTCACATTAGTTTTTCATTAATAATGTTTCACATTACTTTTTATTAATAATGTTTATCATTAGTTTTGAGCCCGAAGAACCACAACTCAAACACGATGAGCGTACTCCACGCCAAATAACAGGTTAGGCTACATTGACCACGGAAATCGATCTTATGTAGTTCATAACGAAGTTGTGAATAAGTGACACACTCTGCCGGAAAGACCGTGAAATATAAGAGTATACTCAAGTATACTTGTTTGAGCGAAAACCATGCAGAGTACGTTCTTTTGCATAAAAACGTACGGAAATCGATGTAACGCGATGTAACGTGGGGGATCCAGGCTCCGTCCACGGAATCGAATTTCCGAGAACGTGTTAGCGTACGGGCTTCGTGCTGAAAGTGCTAAATAATATTCTCGTTTCCTAGAATGACTGCTTCGAAATCGTTGGAATGCCCTGCCAAATTCAACGTTCGAATGTTCAGCGCTGTTCCGTGCTGTCCGCCCGGCTACTCTGTTTCCACTGCTGTCACGATTCGCCCCGCAGCTGCATAGTCAGCGCTCTGGTCGCCAACAGCCATAATCCCCACCCCCTATCCAGTGGCGGACGTTGTGTTCAAAACTTGGGGAGGCCCAGACCAATTCAGGCATGGAATCATATTGTGAAAATTGAAAGGCTATGACCTTTGCTTTACTGGTAAACTGTTGTTATAAAATATGGTAAACTATTGTTATAAATAAGAATTAGATGTAATATTTCTGTTCTTTTGTGATCACTTCTCCGCGTAAACGGAACTTCCAATAAAGATGTTATTGTGTCCACTGAAATAATGAGTCGGTCACACAATGGATCCATCGCAACTACAGAGCACTCAGTGTCGTATGACCGCAACACCCCTTCACAGGAGCAGGCCAGACGCGCGAGAGCCTCCGTGCCAAAGCTGGACAAAACGAATCTACTCTTTTCTTATTGGTTGACGGACGTTGTCATGACAACAGGGGAAGCGCATGTCAGCTTGGGCCGCTGGTATCCTGCACGCACAAGCAATGTTAGTACTTGGTGGTGACACCTACGTTTAACGCATAAGACTGCTTGGATTCATCTTGAATTGTAACGAAATGTTTGCAGCAAGAGAAATGACTTCTTTTAAATGTTTGCTCGCCAGGCCGTAAACATTTATGTCGATTTTAGACAAAGTTAATTGTAATTTTAGACAAAGTTACTTGTAACAACTTTTAACTTCAAAAAATATACATCTTTTAATGTTGCTTATCGATTTAATGGGGAGGCCTGGCCTCCTTCGCCTCCCCCATTCCTGAGCAAGCCTCGCCCATGCGCTGGTCCCAGTGATTTGCCATCGGCGTCGCGCAGGAACGGCAGTTATATCTTAGGCCAAAATAAAGTGTTATTAATATAATTAAAAATAATCGGTATTCATTTCAATATCACGATTGTATTGGTGCTTTCTCCACATTGAGAATTTCTTATACTTTTATTACAATACCTATTAACATTAAACTAGTGTGCCACAACATAAATGCAAGATATTCGAAACAATATACGTGTCTTCCATTTTTTTAGCATTCCAACTTTTATATAAAACTGGCTATCAGATATTGAATGTATTGCGTTTTGTTGTATTCTTATGAGAATTTTAAAGAAAAAATATTTGGCCTTGTTTAAGTTTTCTAACCAAGAATCCCTGAAGTTCGCGGTTTATTTCTGTCCTAATCTGGAAATCGTTCGTAAGGTTTAACCACAATGTTCTTCCCAAACGGACGGTTGAAAAAACACACCTTTCCGGTAACACACTTATCCTCCAAACGTGTATTACCGTCCAAATCTCGACATCAGTTTTTGCAGCATTCCGTATCTTTCTCTTTACTATGCATACGTGAAAGTAAAAAGCTACGAGAGACGCTAAAAAGACACCTAGGGAGATGCGAGAGAGATGTGAAGCAGATGGTACATAATAGATGGCACGGCAGGGAAGAGCTAGTAACCCTTGAAATGAAACAGACGAAGTTGTGCATCGACCGTTCGAGTAGCATGGGAGAGAGGGGGGGGTTGCCAAGTGTCAGTTCGGATGATTGCGAACAGTTCTGGAGCGCTACGATTATCAAACAGAAGCTTACAATTGCTCGCAAAGGGGCCTCAATATCCATCGACATTCAAAAATAATAGATTCTACCGCGAGTTAATAGATTGAGAGTAAAATTAAGTGGGAATTGAGAAAGGACAAAAATACAAATGATGGTAAATGAGGATGGTATATGTTGATTTTGATGTGTTGAATACTTATTTTAAGGAATTAGGCAAAATTATTGTTCGCCTGTTTAATGACAGCATGAGTAGGGTTGGTGAAAATAGTGTGCAATATAGTAATAAAGGCGTGTGTAATGTTATCCGCTGCTAATTGTTTTTACTTTCTCGACTCTCTTTACTCACTCTCTCTTCACTTACTTCGTTGAAGAGAAAGTATTGTTATCGTGTGCAGGAGAACGACGATTTTTCGACGGAGACTCTTATTACCGGGTCCTAGTAACGAGAAACTGGATAAATCCTTTTCCTGTACGTAGTAAATTACTTCCTGCAACATGCTGTGTAGTCAGAAAATGTGAGCGTCATTCAAAGAGTAGGAGGAGAAATAAATGTTTTCTAGCCGTAACTGGAGACCGCTCAACAGGCACAATACTACGGTTGTTAATCTCTCACGCCAAGGAAACAGTTTTACCCATTAAAACATTCAGTAATTTTCAAAACAAATATTCATTGCAAAAACAGAAATCAGTTAAAATAAATACATTAATACTAAGGAGCATTATGCTATTTTTAAGTTAATTACAAAAAAATGAGCACTTCTCCTTTTGGTGATGCATTTTCAGTCACTGAAACGATTGACAATCTTGTCGTGTACCTACACAAGCCTGTTCGTTCTTCTTCTCCGCTGCGTATCGAAACTACGCAATCCCTTTTTTACATCTTTTGCGATGCGAAAGTAAGGGGATCAACTCTATGAATCCGTAACATCACACGAAGTGTATGCTTCAATGAACTTTCAATCAGATTTTACAGTATTTCCTTCGTCGAGCAGCCCGAGCGCGTTCTGTCGATGAGGTAAAATAAAGAAATCTTTGCCTTTCACATCATGCACATACCATAGAATACGGTTCTATTTACTATTCATTGTTTTCATTGCAAAGGCACCGATGGAGTACTCTCCCACAAAACTGTTTATATTTGGCATATTAGGTGCATCAACGTATGTTCCATTTCCTGTTATATGCTTTTCCATTCCACGTGAATTCGCCGCTACAGCACACCTGCTCCTGAGGAACAGCCTTGGCGCTCGCATGCACAGAGAAAAGCCTTCGTTGGCTTCGAACCCCAACCCTTCAGAGAGCAGCGCAGCGACGAGGCAGATCGCCCGCGCTATTTATAAATTGCACCCTCGCATGTCTGTTGCATATGCAGGGATGCAAATCAGGGATTCCAGGCGGCCAGCTCCAACAGGACTGCGACGGAAACGCACAAGTCACGGCGGATGAGGCCAGGGTGAGGGTGAAGGCGAAGGCAGGGTGAGGTCAGGGCGAGGGCGAGGGCGAGGACGAGCGCAAGTGCGAGGAGGAAGGCAAGGGCGTGGGAGGGCGAGGAGAGGCGAGGGCGAGGTCGAGGGCGAGGGCGAAGGCTGAAGGTGAGGGTCAGGGTGAGGGCGAGGACAGGGGCAAACGCGGGGGCGGGGCAGGTGGTGGAGGCGACGGCCAGAGAGAAGGTGAAGTAATGGACGGGGGCGATGGTATCTGCATTTAAGGTTTAATAACTGAAGTTGTGTTGTAAACAATTATCGTTATACTACATTTCATAGAAAGAATCGACAGCTATATCCACGGTTTGTCGCTTTGGAGCGCTGTAGCATAATAATTCTGCCCAGGCTGCTGCAACGATGACTCTGAACGCACCATGGCCGTGACAATGAGCGCGCATGACCTGCAACGAATGTATTCTAATAATCGTTCAAACTTTACAAATCACTGAACTCGAGGGAAAACTCTTCAAATAAGTTTTGGCGTCTGTTGTAAAATGAAGACACTTAAAGACTCCTGAGCTTGAAGGCGAAAAATCACACGCATTTATTTATTGCGAGGCGAATCTATGCCCCGATAATACTTTCCAAAGATTTTAATATATTAGACTCCGAACATTCTAGTTTCCCGGTGTCAAACTGAAGCTAGCACAATACGTTTTCTACAGATAGATACAACCAGAAAATGCAGAGTTACTTCCTTATCAAAAAACAGACGTTGTTTACTTTTTTGATTGGTGAAATGAGGTTGTGATCTGTTGGTAACGGCAAGAACACGCACACTGGAGCCGAGCAGGTCTCGTCAAGCGCTGCGATTGCCCGGCGTCTTGGAACAGCTGGCTGCCCAGATGCCGCGCCGCCTGCAATGCCCCAGGACACAGACGATGCAAACGTTTGCGGCGATTGGTGCACAAAAGCGATTGGAAGAAAAGAGATTGAAGCGGGGACCGTTCGACTCACGTCCAAGGTGACACGAAACAAAGCTTCCGGTATCACGATACAATCGAGTATGGTCGTATTCAAGGAGTCAGCTACGTACCCACAGCATAAGATTATCTTAAAATTGAACCACATAGGTGATGATTCATTAGCCAGAGGAAAATAAAACACTTTGAAGGCTCGTGTTGAACGGGAGGAAAATATTATCATTCTGTGCAAAAAGTCTTACCAACTTTTGTGTTGCAAGTCATTAAGATATAAGCCATTATTCAAGTATATAACAAGAAGAAACATAACGCATTGAAGAAATCCGATTTCCTTTCAGTCATTGGATAAATACATTGAATAAATTGTCACGAGTTCTCTCGACGTGCCCCGCATCTCCCACTCGCTACCTCCTCGGCTTCCTCCTGCGGTCATCGAAATGATAAGGCTGCGTTTTTTTTTAATTGGACTCGACCACACCGCACCGGAAAATCTGACGTATCTTTCTTCGAAGACCTCTTTCCTTAAATTAGGGACATGGAAATATTTAATTGGGAACGGTTTTTACACGCTGAGCAACCTGACCGAGAATTTGAGAGTTCTTCAACCTTGCATCGCTTCCTTCTTAACGAACGTTTCCCGGCTTCTTAAGTCCTGTTTCACCCTGAGTTTTTTTTTATTCGCGTCTCCTTTCACTTGCGGAACCGCACCGATCTCCAAACGTCTCTCGCGGATTGTTCCGCACCTTCACCCCCTTTCGCTACATCCCCCCCCATGAGAAGCGAGACGAAACCTCCGCCCCCGCACGTGTCACACACGTGCGCCTCGGTTAGGGCTGCTCGAAAAAGAATTTACGATTTACACAGTTTACATTCATTAAATTATCAAGAAACATGGGCTCGAAATAAACTTTTTACATCATCGACGATTTGCTTGATCAAACGGATCTACTTGTAGAATAATCAAACGACATTACTGCCTGTCTACCAGTTTATCGCCTTTATTTCTATCATACATTGTGTACTAACAATCTCGTGTCTACCATCATACCATCAATGCATCTATGAATTTCTCCCGCCGGAACCTCTTGAACGGAGAAGCCTCTTGCAAGCAGGGCCGACGCTAGGCACGGGCAGACCAGGCGATCGCCAGTGCCCCCGCAAGACAAGGGGCCCGATGATGGAATGGACGGAAAAAATTTAGTAAAAAATTGAAAAGGAAATTAGAGCTGCAGAAAATCAATATCGTAATTTTATGAGTAGAAGTACAGTAATCTGATATTTCATAAAATTTTCAATGACTTTTTTACCTTAAATATTTAATTATAGTAATTCTTTATAAGGTAGGACTATATGAAATGAATCAACTGGCGCTAACATTAATATTATTATTATTATTATTATTATTATTATTATTATTATTATTACTTCATGTGCTTAACAACTGATTTTATTAAGCCCTAACTAAACACAAATTATTTAAGCGTTTTAAGATCACCATGGAAATTGTATTATTTGATCCCTATATATCTACACTTAAAACTTTTATTTAAACTATATTTCCCAAAACGTTTTCTAGCTTGAACCTTGTAATTATTGTTATTTGTTGAAATAAAATAACTCGTGGTGAGTTGACACAATATTCACATTTTTAATTTTTTTCGGGGGGCGGGGGGGGGAGCTATATTTCAGCATCGCCCCAGGCCCAAAATCGTCTAGCTCCGCACTGCTCGCACGCCAGACGCGGCGCCGCGGCGGTCGGGTGCGTTTGATGGGGCGGCGGCTGCAATCCAAAGAAGTTGGTGGCAGATACTCGCGTTCGCTTTGAAGAACACAAATCCAAAATCGATACGATTCCACTCTGCCGCCCCCCCTTCCCCGCCTGCCCAAGAAACAATATTTCTTACGGGAAATAGCAAGCGAAGCAGAGTGGGCAATACTGTGGAACGGTGGAAGCTATGGACGTAGAACAGCAGGAAGGCTGGAACTGGGGGCTAAAGAATTCGGGAAAGAAACACGAACTGTGAAGACGGCTCCACATATTCCTTCTTCGGCGAACAGCGAGCAACCTCCCGCCGAATCCCGAGTCATGTGGATGGGTCGCTTGCTATTTGCCGAGTGACGAACATTCGGCGTCGCGCTACCCACCGCGTTTCGGTCTTTTGGACACATCAAAGGGAATGAACATTCGCCGAACATATCAGTTGGTCGGGAATGCCGAATGGGTGGAGTCACTTTGAGGAGAAAATACTAATGCAATGACAATGAGATGAATGCGCCGTGGCCTTGTTCAATGCACATTAGCAAAGGTCCATACAGAGAGTCTTGTTTTATTCTCATTAGTATAGACAATGATTCATGAGTAACTTCATCAAATAACTAGTGCATGGAGGATCACTTATCTACTCTTGGACATCCTTGTCCGCTTTCTCTACGAAATTACAAGTCTTTATATTTGCTTTCCGCAAAGACACTAACTATACTAATAAAACAGAATTTAGGTGAGACATCCCTTTTGGCAAACATCCAGGCTTGTAAGAATGAAATTAGTGTAAGTGTGCAAGTCGAGGTGTAAACGAAGGAAAGCAAGTACAGCCCTTCGAAGGGAGATGGCGAGAAGCGATCAGGGAAAGGGCATGAAATGCGCACGGGGGCGGTGCGTACCTGGGTGGCTAGAGGCCCGAAGGACATCTTGGAACAGTCACGGCCCTCGAAGGGCCCTTGGGAGGGCAGCTCGATCGGATAGTGCCGACGACCGGCGCCGTCCCTCGCCTCCCCATCCTGCCAAGCCCCACCCTGCCCCGCCCCGCCCCGCCCCGCCCCACCACGCCCCGCCCCACCACGCCCCGCCCCACCACGCCCCGCCACGCCTCACCCCGCCACGCCTCACCCCGCCACGCCTCACCCCGCCACGCCTCACCCCGCCACGCCTCACCACGCCACGCCCCTCACCGTACCGCCCTTCCCCGCCAGGTCACGCCACGCGCCGGCTAGACAAAGCTTGGGGAAGGCAGGGGGGATCGCAACGGAGGGTGGGGTATTGGAGGAAATGAAGCGGAGGCGGACGCGCGGCCAGTCGGAAGAGTCACGAGATCTGCCTTCAAGATGAGAGGAAATGGGAACGGGCCGAGCGAAGCATTTGCTGACACGCGAGCGTATGGGTTAATGCAGCTACAGAGTAAATAGATGATAGCAATTACGAATTAACAAGTGTGAGGGAAGATCGAATGTGAGAAAAGGTGATGAAAAGCGAACGCAATGGTGGTAAAGAGGAACGAACCACCCGAAACGTAGTGCTTTCGGGCGAAACAAACTCAAAAAACTGTATGAAACGTGGGGGCGCGCTGGTATCGCCTATCTGACGCCCCCTAGGCGAGCGCGACGCTCCCCGTCGTCGCTGTGAGAGGACGAACGTTAGAAAGCAAAACCCCGAGTCGAGTCGACGGCACGAGAGGGAGCCGCACACCCTCCGCCCGATATATCCATCGTTTCCGCCTCAGCCCGTGATGAGGGGCCGCAGGTCTCCAGGGTTCAACACCAAGTCAACACGGCGCTACAAACAAACGAGCGACGGGTGTTACGACCGTCGTAAATGTCTTCCGTAATGACGAAAGTTACGCGACTGAAATCGTTCCGTCGTTAAGCGAAAGCAAATGGAGTGCAGTCCGGCAAAAGTTCTCGTGAGTGGCGCTTTCGAGGCGGCGGCCTTTCGGGCCTGGGAGCGACGAGCGCTTTTCGGATCAATCCCCCCCCCCCGGGCCCCGCCCCCGGGCCAGCAACCGAGCGGTGGCGCGCGCGCCAAAGGGGCGACGTCGGAGCTGCAGTCGCCGCTGGCGCCCGTGCCGGCGGCGCTCCTTCCAGGCTGCGTTCCTTCGCCCTTGGCAAACGGGACACCCACTACTCTTATGGTCTCCTATATTATTTCAGTAGTACACCTTCCCTTGCGGCTCTCACACGCAACCTATCTTTATAAATGAGGTCTCTAAAGAAAGAGAATTTCACCGAAAAGTGACAAATTGCACACTGATTTAAACAAATATGAAGGATTTCTTTTAAAAAAAAAAGCATCTAAATATCCACGCAAAATGCAACCCGCAACGCACATCCGGATTTTTTAATTTGTATTGTAAAATAACGCCTAAACGAAGCGTTCTAGGGCCTGAAAAACTAAACGTTTTAGACCACAGGCCTCTTGTTAAACGACCTTCATGATACTCAGTGGATAACAATTCATTATACAATACGTTTTAGTAAGCACACATAATTGGCAAAAGGGATAATGAAAAGGAAACTAGTACAATCCGCTAATTATATTCCAATACAATCAGCCGCAAAAACATACTCCGACGTTTAACTTGAAGCCAACATAGGCGTAAAACCTAAATAAACTAATTGCCTTTCCAAGGTTCACGAAGTCGCCACATTACCACTAATTCAATGGGGAGTGTCGCGGTACACTTCCGGTCCAATGAAGTGGAGAAGGCAGATTCTTCGCGCCTTCACCCTCGGCTGTGGTCTCCCTCCTTCAGGCGCCGAGGGGCGCGAGGGGCGGAACGGGGCGGGGCGAGGTGAAGCGGGGCGGGGAGGGGCGGGGCGGGACGGGACGGGGCAGGACAGGGCAGGGCGGGACGGGGCAGGACAGGGCAGGGCGGGACGGGGCAGGACAGGGCGGGGCGGGACGGGGCAGGGTGGAGCGGGGTAGGGACAGGTGGAGCGGGGTAAGGAACGGGTGTGGCGGGATATGGGACGGTGAGGTGGGGTGAGGGACGGTCGGGGCGGGGGCAGGACGGGGCGGGGGCCGGGCGGAACGGGACCGGGTGGGGCGGGGCGGGGAGGGACCGGGTGGGACGGGGCGGGCACTGGGAGGGGAGGCGCATGGCGGAGAGGGAAGCGGAAGGGCGGGGCGGGACGGGGAGGAGTGGGGCGGGGCGCGCCCACGCCGCCCGCAGCTTCTCCGGGGGTGGAGCTGTCCATTCAGCCAAGTTCGCTCCCAGGATTACAGTTTTGCCTCCGGCGTATTAGTTAATTTGCAAGTTAGTATGCAAATGCGGCTCGTCGCTCGGAACTAGTCTATTGGACAGGATGCACGGTAATGCTTCTTCCCATGCAGATCCGTGAGAAGGGCGCCGAGGGCGAAGTGAGGACGGAAATGGGGCGAGGCCACGCGGCCGACAGGGAGTGCCCGGAACACTCCGGCCTGGGTGCAGGTGGGCCTAATCTTCAGGAGATATTTAGGCATTTCCACGCACATGCTGTGCGATCATGTACTATTACTCCGCCTAAGAAGGCACCACACGGAGTTTAGCATTAAATCATCAGTGTAATCAGTGATAATATAACCTAAATTCATTAAATGGGTTAAGAAAAAATAGTTAATTGGTTAAGCCTCGGCCAAGGTAGTCTTTAGTATATTAAGTAAGCGTACCACTGTTATTATTAATATTATTACTACTAGAGCTCCACGAAATAATATTATTTTGAGAAAACGTATACTACGCAGGCAATAAAGCTTAATTTATACAATCCTTTATTTATTTAATAGCTTAATTTACCATACGACCGCCCTCTAAACTACATACACTAAGGAAAGTGATGTACAATTCTTTTAACAGATTTTGTCCAGAAAGCAGAAGTGAGAAAAGTGCCTCGAGAGATGTCACCCCCAGGGCGCCCCCGGGGCACAAAGCGCGGCACAGCGGCGGTCTCCCAGCGACCTCTTTTCCGCGGGAATATCTCTGCATTAAAGTGCAGCGGAGAGGGGGAATCGTCTTTAATCCCAGCGCGACCACTGCCTTGCGTCGCAATTAAAGGATTAAAAATGCGCTTCGAGATTGTTCTCTCTCTCTGCACGGCGACCGATGCCAGTGCGCACTCCTCGCGTGACCACGTGTCGTCACTGCTTAGTGAGAATGTACTCCATTATTTTAATGATCCGCTTTGAAGCATGTAGGTGGTGTGTGTGTGTGTGTAATTAAGTAGCCAACATGCATGTTAGTTATTTAGCATGTTAGTTATTTAAATTACTTTGTCTATTTAAAAACATTTAATACTCGAATCGTCTGAAGAATAGGCAGTTGTTCTGTTATTGATGCGCTCGGAACATGATCACATGCAGTCTCGGTCCTACATAACGCTGGCGATGCCTCCAATTTGCGACATCAGTCGGCTGTCAGCAGCGCTCGCCTCCTCCGCGAGCGCATCTGCGCCGCGCAGCTGAGGCGCAGTGCGGCCGCAGTCGCCGTTATTTCGCACTAACATGAAAGCTCTCACTTTGCGTGCGCGTCTTCGCAGTCAAGTCGAATTGCGTACCGAATAGAAAATACACTCAAACACAAAATGTGTCGTTAAAAAATGATGTAGTTGAATAAGGAGAATATTTCTGCATTGTGTTGTGGAAATTTTGATGACTTGCTGACGTAAAGAAGTTTGGTATTCACTTGCCTATCTCCCTGTTCCAGAAAATTCTTTCTTCAATGAGATTTCTAATAAGCTAAATTCCTAGTCTTAACGTAGACTAATTTAATATACCAATTTAGAAGATTTTTTATTGTTCATAGAAAAAACTTAACAACATCAAATAACTTAAAAACATCATAGTTACTTGTTCAAACTTAACAACATCAAATAAACTCGAGAAAAGAAACAATGGATTTATTAAGCCATGTGTTTAATTAGGAAAAGCCGATTTAGCAGATTTAAATAAAAGATATATCTTAATTTATTATTTTCCTTTTCAATTTCTTCCTTTAGGGTCCTGGTCGTTTGTATAAAGAGCACGATACTTGCACGTGCGAGATAAGTTACTATCTTCACAGAATCGCGAATGCAGTGACCCAGGTGGGCGGCGGACAGACAAATACAAAAATAATTATTGTTGCCTTTTGAGCGCACGCACAGAAGTGAGATTAGCTTCTTCGTTTGTGAATTCGGAGAAATTCGTATGCAATTCTCCCGAGGCGGGGCACACGGGGCTAATGCAAAGAGGAAATGGCTTCGTTCCGATGAACGACATCCAATTCCGCGATCAAAATAACACTATGATCAAAGCGCGAGCCAGAGAAGGAGGTGCTGTGGTGGGGCGGGGGCTGGAGGGGGGGGGCGGTGCCGGGTTCCGGGCTGGCACTGCACGCACGGCTTTGTCACCCCGCGGGGGGTGACCAGCCCCTTCCCCCTCGCCGCGTACCAAGCGCACCATGCCCCCCTCCGCCCCCCGCGGCACCGAACCCCGTCGCCGGAAATGACGACTCCATCGCTCAACCGCCGGGGCGCGCCCCGGCGTTCCCCCGCAACTCCTTCCGCTCCTCCACGAAAACTCACTCCGGGCTCTCGCCGCCCCGCTGCACTTCACCTGCCACCACCGCATCCGTCTCGCCGCCCCCCCCCCCAAAAGCGATCTCTGTTGACAACCCCGTCCCCCCCCCGCGCGACGGTGACTGCAGCACCATCATCGACCAGCCCCGGCGTCGCACACGGACACTCGGCCCGCGCTACCGGCGCGCTTTATCTCCGTAGCTCTCGCTCAAAGAAGTAAAAAATGGCGGCCGGAGCAGGGGAACACAACAGGCACGGCGGCGGCGCACGGGGGAGAAAGACGGGGCGCTTACAGAGTTAAAATGTATTGGCTTCATTTATATTGGAACCGAGGGCGTATGGCACGTCCTGGCCGACGTGTCCTCTTTTCGGGTCGCCCTTGTCGCGCCGGTCTTTGGGTGCAAAAGGGAGACCGAGTCAAACGGTATTGGCTAGGCGAGTTCAAAAACACAGCAGCGATTTGCTTGAAGCATGAAGGGAGTCGTTAATGAAATTCCCTCTTGGCAAAGAAACTCAAACATACGCGAGCGCAGGGAAACCTGTTCACGGAGGCCTGCACACGGGCGGACGGCGCGTCGCACGCCGTCAAAGATCCAAAGAATACATCCCCACACACAAGCCCTCGAGCCACGGGCACCTCCGCCCTAAATCAACTGGGCGACATAGAAACGCCACGCTTTCGCATTAGAGAAAATGCACTTCGTCCCTAAAACCCATCTTGTTATCTTAATTCATGCCACTTCTATTGAATTTTGTCTACATTTTCTCTTTAGTTACAACCATTACCACAGAGAATAACATTTTACCCTTCTTTCTTCTGACATCAGAAAAAAATCACATTATATTTTCCACAGAACAAATCATTTGTATGAATAATCTTTCCAGCACACACTTCGATATCAAATGATTTTCTGAATACTTCAATAAGTAAATAATGTCTCTTTCTTTATAAGTTAATTTAATAAACAACTTCACACACCTCGTTTAGACGATAAATGCTCTTTAAAATGAGAATACCGAAGAAAGTTGTACACTATGACCAGAGGCGTATCTACGATGAGGCAGACATGGCGCGTGCCATGGGCACCTCTCCCAAGGGGCGCTATTTGGAGTACACTCGTTAAAAAAATAACAATAATCCAAATTTCAAGTATCCTGACAGGGGCGCAAATTCTACGCTTGCCATGGGCGCCTGGATACCTAAATACGCCTCTGACTATGTCTCTAACCACACAAATATTTCTTTTTCTTCTCTCGTTTCATGGCGATCTGGAGGTCGGCCGGTGGAGACCCGGGCGCCGCCAACAGACACTTCGCGCAGAGAAATGAGCCGGTGAGAGCAAAAGTGGCGTAAGTCAAAAGTACTTTCCGGAAAATAACATGTAAACAAAAAAAAAAACCTGCAAAACTATAATGCTTAGAAATAAATGACCTAAAGTGTTATGAACGTGTTTAGGAAATATTCTTTTAACTTACTACAGATATTTCGGACGGAAACATTGCTTGTTAATTAAATAATTAACTATTTTGTTGGCTTTCACCACTTGTTGCACACACAGTTTCTGAAAACTATGACTTGCAATCAAATAATTGACATTGTTTGACAATTATTTTCGTCTTTTCGACAACACAATTTTCGTCTGAGATAGTAATGTGATGGAAAAATAGGATTTTGTCACGATTTTCACCCAAATGAGAGAAATTTCGAAGTTGCAATTTTGACCTGTGCACGTAACACTAAAAGCGATTACATGTTTTTTTCGAAATGCTTCTTATGTGATGGGTGCAGTTAAACAAGAAGCTATTTCTTGGGAGCTCCTGGAAGCTGGTGCTTCGTTCCACCTGTGACTTACATCACAATTGCCAGCAGCGGTATGAACAACTTGTTGGCTACTTCTGCACTGTGCTGGCCTCTAGCTAAGAAATATTGAAGTTTGACTCACGCCATTTTAGCCCGTGAAGAGACAATGTACAAACCATCTACTAGTGCATCTAACTCAAATCTTCCTAAACTTGACTTACACCACTTTTGCTCTGAACGGCTCCAATGACGGGCGCCGACGCGAAGCGAACGCGGGGCAGCGGTGTGACGCAAGCAGGCGACGGGCGCACGGCGCCGCGGGGGATGCGAAGGGGTGATGGCGAGCGTTCAGGGATGAGGACGTCATCACCCGAGGGCAACAGCCACGAAAACAATCACAGGCCACAGTGCGTCTTCCATTTGGCACCAATAAGCTACTTTTATTTCTCGGAAGTTACTAATTCCCACAACAACAAAATACCGAGAATGTTTCCCAATTTTCCGAAATAAATATTTATATTTAATTTGCAAGAACGTTCTTATGCCCAAAAATGTTATTTCGACTTCATATGCATTTAGGGGACAAGGCTCAGAAACTGCATTTTCTTCTGTAGTGGAAAAGGATGTGATTCGCCTTTTAAAACAGCACGTACATATTTTACTGATGTCAAAACTAGATTCCATTCTTTCATTTTCTAAACATTTCATGATAAGAATCGCACAACTTGTCCTGGGAAATTGTTGAAAGTGAAAGTTACTACAGAATTCCATTTCCTGAAGTGGTCTGCCCGAGGTCATGGCTGTACAACTGGACGAGAAAATTACAAAAAAATGAAAACCTTGCTTTAGAAATAAACCTGGAAAGAATGACTACACACTTACTAGTTATTTCGGCTGAACGTGTAGTGACGAAAAATTTCATAATAAATCTAGAGAAAATGAGACTAGTTAGTGTGTGGGTGTAAGGGGTAAGGATAGGACAAGGAAAAGCAAGGAAAGATCTCGCGCGGTCCGTGGCCCGTTTGTTAGGGTATTGCTCCGGCATTCGCCTGATGTTAATCGGGGAAATCACAGAAAACTACCCATCAGAGGAGCCGGCCGCGAGAATTCTCCTCCAGACAACGACTGAATCGCGCTAGCTGACAAACTAGTGTCGAAAATCCTGCATAGCAAACAATTAATAAACTCTATTTTATTAATACGTTTACTACGAAATGAAGAGAGAATTCTACAAAAAATTGCAGTATTTTTTTCTATCTGATAATAGTGATAATTTTTAATATGAAAGATTTTCATGTTAGTTAAACTGCTTATAGAATTAACGATGTATACGTTCAAGAAAAGAGAAATTGTCTATTTTGCTTTTGCTTAATTTAGCAAAACAATCAAACACCATTGAACCTATGAAATACTACAATTAATGTACAAAAAACACTTTCACTTAACACTAGACAAAAATTTTATATAACGAGGTTAAGACCCATTTTCATCACCTTTTATATAAAAGGAAATTCTTTCACACAAACACACGCTCATATACTCATAAACACACACGGACGCGCAAGTTAATACAAGCGCAAACCACAAAACCGAGGGGAGACAAACATTATCAAATATACGGGAATGAACAAAGCCGTGTATTAGCAGAAATAAAACACGACTTCCTCTTGTGAAACGTCGCCCACTCTGTTGGCAGAAGCGAAAATCAGTGCCTCCGTTACACAAACACACGAGACAAGACTACAATGGAGGATTTTTAGTCTTTTTCAAATATTTGTTAGACGCGAGGAAACGAACGCATGAAAATGACAGAAAAACACGAACGCACAAAAAGATTCGAGAGGAACAGCAAGGAAAGGACCGAGGAATAAAAGGCGTGTAGAGCCGAAAGAATGAAGCACAAGGCGAGCTACAAAAAGCAGATACACGAGGAGGCACTGTTCGCCCGCAGTGAATATTTCAGATGTCTATGGCATGGGTTAGTACAAAATAAATACGTTAATTAATTAATAATTCCCCGAATGTCTTCATGCAGCCGCTGAGGCCAACTTCTCGGGATAAGAAGAGGAAGGGGTGGAAGAAAGGACAGAAGCACAAAGTTGATTTGGCTATTGTCTTCGGGAAGAATCTCTACAAGCGTTGGGTCGAAAGAGGTAACGGAGGTAAAAGCACCGAACGAAAACGCGTAGTGATGAAGACACGCAGTTTGGGGTTGGAAACGTGAAATACAGGAGTTGCTTTGCTTAAATGTATAGAGTTCCTATTTCGTCGATTTGTCGAATGTACGTATTTCGTCGATTTATCTAGAAATACGTACACTCGACAAATACGAAATACGTAATGTATTTGGCTCGTAAAAAGAATGAAAAGATATGAAAAGAACGAAAACTCTATTTCCGTTGTCCCCGGCAAAATATGTCCAATTCAGTTTTCTTTCTCGACTATAAAAATTCCTCATGGATGCGAAAAAATATTTCAGTTTCTTTCTTTCGATGCAGTGGCCGCGGGCGAGAGGTGCACGATGACGAAAGCGAGTGAGGGAGCGCTAGTAACGAACTAAATAAGAAAAACTATTTCTTTGGTTGGTCGTGAGAGATATCATATGGTGCATAATGCTTCAAAGAATTTACCTAAGAAGATTACGAATCTCCTAAATTCACGGGCTGAGGTACCTCAAGACATGTTGCTGTAGAGGGATCGGGAGGTCCTAGAGTCCCGACGGTGGCAGGATTTTCGACAATAGCTACACAGCTAAGTCGAATTCAGCAGCTGTGTGGAGGATCTCACTAGAGGTCGTCGGTTCTGATGAGTAGTTTTTCGTGGTTCCTCCGATTAACACCATGGGAATGCAGGAGCAGTACCCTACCAAACGGGCCACGGACCGCGAGCGATTTTTCATCAAATTAATTATAATATAATTCATTTCATCAAATTAATTATAATACAATATTAATAATTATTATTGTCATTATTAATTTCAGTGTTTCCAGGATGAACCTTACTTTCGGGAAAAAGTTATTTTTATCATTAACTACGAAGCAAAATACTATACCTGCACGTGTAAATGTTACGGTCCCGGATCCTTTGCACGTAAATCTAATACAATAAAATACAATTGAAATGAGAGAAACAGCAGATGCTGTTCATGTAATTCCAGGGCTGGAGGACGGCTTGCGACTGCCTCCTCGAAAGATTTCGCCAATGCTGCACTGAACAAACTCGCTAGCACTTGCCACCAATTCTATCTCGAGCAACCCCTGGGGCATCTCCGGGACACAAACGTCCACTCTACTTGCGGGTCGCAGAGCAAACAGAGTTGCCAAAGCTGCAGTGAAGCCGGGGCATTTTCACTCCCAATTTCGCTTGTGCAAGCGAACTGCCGAGACGCTTCTGGCCAGTATGAAGCCAGTAAAAGAGGAATTGCGGAATCCTGAAGAAAGGAAGAAAAAAAAACACATCGCATTTTCTCCAACTGCTGCCCTTGGGGTCGCCAGCCACACGCAGTGCGACGGGCGTGACGAAATCGGTGGCGAAGGCGGCTGCGCAAGAAATACGAGCGGGCGGGCGCGTGGACGCGTGACGAGGGCGAAGGCGAGGCGTCGCCCGCCACCTGACGGACGCTGACGCCCCGCCCCTTCCCCCTCCCCTCCCTGCCACGCCCCCCCACTCCCCGCCACGCAAGGGCGCCGCACGGCGTCCGAGGCAAGTCCGGCCGACAGTGATACAGCGGCCAACGGCGCGGTCGAGACGCGGCCGGTGGAGGCGACCGCCCTCACCTCCGCCGCCGCCGCCGCCGTCGCCGTGGCAGAGGCAGAGGCCGAGGCCGCCTCGGAAAAGACAAGCTCCGCGCCGGCCCTCGCTAAGTGCTTTCGCTTGCACTGCCTGTCGTGACGTCACAGGCTAATTCGCCACTCATTGTATGTGATTAATAACCCTCGTGCCACCGACACCCCGACCACGTACCTATTCACCAGGCGCTCTTTAACCCCGCCACGCCCCTGCCCTGCCCCGCGCCGCCACGCGACGTGGCTTCTTACCGCTCTGCAGATTATCAGTGACAGGAGAACGAGGCACGCGCACTCACTCACCTGCAAAGAAGAAACACAGCATTTAGTGGAATAGGCACAAGATAATCTTCACACATAATTGAAGAGCTTATTTCCAAAGCGAATTGTCTCCATTTCCGTTTGTTTTCTAGTTATCTATTAACTTATATTCTTAAGACGCTTCTCCACTGTGCTGCCAAATATCATGTTCAAAAGTTGCGTTTCTCCCTTGTTACAAAGTACCAGAAAACCGTTGAAGCCTCTCTCGAAGTACAAGGCTGTTTCAATATTATCCTTTACTCGAAATTGTGTTTCATGGAGATTTCTCACTCTGGAAATAAACTCTTCAATTGCAAATTAATCTTCAATAATCCACAGATTTATGTCAGCATGTTATAACACATAATTCACAATTAAAATACATAAATTCGTTGTCCAATATTCAACACAATACACACAAGTGTACTTGCTTCCCATTTGAAATGTTGAAGTTCTTTCTCACCCTTTCCCCAAGACGGTGCGTGTTTCTTTAAATACTTATTTTGTGAGATAATATACTTATAACAGGGAGAATATTGCAGAAATGATGAAACTTTACCTTCATCCTTTACGTTATCACCAATGAAGGTTCGCAAAAGTGCTTCGAGCTCACCTTTAAATGGAAATCATCAAACAAAGCTAGGGTTCATGCAATACAAAAGCTTTAATTAATAAAATAATATATAGAAGGAAGAGATGTCCAGACTCTACCGCCGCATGCCAACCTTGAAACTGTAGCTTTATTGTAAGGGTTCTAACTCTATCAGTTAAGTTTAGAAAACAGAAGGAAATTTTAATCTCTTTAAAATTTATTTGTATGATTTTTCTGCGGGATTGAACGCGAACTTGAGAAGAAAAACGAAAGGAGACAGAAAAATATTGGGTTTCCGGCCCTCCCAGAGTTTGCCCAGGATCTGGTAGGTCTAGAATTTGAGGGTTTAACTAGAGCATCGACACATACAATATACCGAAAGACAAGGTTTTGACGACCTTTTGCGAGTAAAATGTAGTTGTCGACAAGACATCGCCTCGAGCACCGACGCCCCTCGCGAGCGAGTGTGTGTGTGTGTGTGTGTGTGTGTGTGTGTGTGTGTGTGAGAGAGAGAGAGAGAGAGAGAGAGGGCGACAGATCTAACATTCCTCCAACACGCATCGCTCCACGCCGACAGGCGTTTGTCTCTCAACACCGCGCCCTGCACGAGTACATACACGATAATACAGTACTCCGAGAGCAAAAGGAGAAAAAAAAGAAACATTTTCAATTCCCATAAAAGCCGCGAGGCCGCGCGCCGACGCCTCGGAAGCTGCTGCGCCCGCGAGATAAATGATGAAGTGGGAGAAGCTGCAGGAGCACCTCCGAGCGGCGGCCGCCGCCGCCGGCGCGGCGGGCATTTGTCTGCGTGGGCGGACGCGACGGTGCGCGGCGGGAGAGCCACTAGAGGGCGGGGAGGAACGGGGGGGCGGGAGAGAAGAGGTGCGGTGCGGGAGTGCAGGATCGGGCGGGGAGGGATGGAGGGAAGGAATGGGTGAAGATGGTGGAGCGTGAAGGGAGGTGGTGCGGTAGGATCGGCTTGGGTAGAGGGAGAAGGAATGGGAGGAGGAGGAGGAGGGGGAGGACGAGGGGAGGAGAGGGAACGGGAGAACGATTCAAGAGACTCGCGGGTATCCGGATCTCGAGGATCCGGGCAGTTCGGATGGCAAAACCGACTACAGCGCCGGTAGCGTATAGGCGACTGCGACACTTCGATGTGCTGTTGCTATACACTACAATGCATATGGCTCCACCTACACGACAGATAGATGAAATCTCAAGACATTTCCTCTTACCGACAGGCGGTCACGCGTCTTGATGTGATCATAACCTTCGCCAGAGCCGAACTTTACGCCTCCCCGACTGCGTGCGAGTCAGATGACCGGCAACGCCGAACCCTAGCTGTGAGAAAGTAAACAAATTCTCGCAAGGTGATGCTTTAGAGCTGGTCATACGACGCACCACAGCAAGTAGCCAGAGAACTGTCAGAGTCGCTTATACGCTGCCGGCACTGTAGTTAGCGGGTAGAGGATGCAATCGGCAAGTCACCGAATCAACATAACGTGCCGTGCAATCAACTGACGAGCGAGATCAACCACAGCACCTAGGTGAAGACAGAATTCTCGGTAGTCCATCTAATGACAAAAATAAGATAGAGGATGTTTCAATTTAATTCTTTCTATCTGATATTTCGGCCAGTCAGCAGAGATGACATTTTCCCTTTAATATTTAGGGATAAACATTCGCATTCCCAACTTCCTTTCAAACAGGTAAGATATTTTCAAAATTATCTACCCGAGAACAGACAAGACGTTAACAACAGGGTCAATGGATTGAAGTTTTACGTAAAGTCTGGTTTCAGAGCGGGAGGGGTCGATTATGTATAATGAGAGACAAGAACAGATTCAAAGGGTTTAAGAGAGGCTGCTGATCTAGAGAATCGTGATTTTACTTTTGAGTACAGTGCAAAAGTTCAAATGTTTTTGTTTCGGCAGATTGAAAGTGGAACGAAACGAAATTGCGCGTCACAATCTCTTATTGAATTGGTGCTAAGCTCTTCTTAGATTTGATCGTTGCCGATAAAGCAATCAGGATTCTTATGAGAAAATCGATTTTGAATGACTTTCATATTATTTAGGTATATCGTGCCGCATCGTTTCATACATGTGCTGGCACTCGCGATCGATACGCTATGAGCTTTCGTCTTCCATTGTCATTGAGATCTTCGCAACAAAAGATTACTTTCCACCATTGTGATTTACTGTTACTTGCCATAAATGCTATAGTTAGGAGCGGATCCTGCTGATATTTTTTTAGGAGGGGGCATAATATATTTTTGTTAAAAAATAAATATATTTGTTATTATATTGCATGTTATTCATGTACTGCAGATATACATGACACTATTATTATTACAATATTATTGCTTATGTAATTACCACATAAATTCGGACAAATATTTAAATCAATTTTTCCAAATAAAAGAAGGTAAACAAAAACTCCAGGCCATTTGGAGGGGACCATGGCTCCCATCGTCCCCCCCCGGTTCCACCAGTGGCTACAGTTTCGTAATAATTTTAGAGTAATTTCGTTTAGAGGGCTACCTAGGGGCCGAGAATTTTCAAAATCAGCCCTGAATGTGGAACGAAAAATCGCCCCGCTCGCGTGGCACCCCGTACAGAGCCCGCGCCCGCGCCGCCTTGCGTTATCGCCGCTGCCATTGCCACGCCCCCTCCCCCTCCACCGCCCCCGCCGAAGCCGAACACCGCCATCGCGTCATCTGGGCGCGGCGTAAATCCGGGGCCGCCCGCCCGCGTCATTTGCCTGCCTTTCATATCGCGGCGCGGCGCCACCGCCCGGCCTCGCCTTTTTCTTTCGTCTTTCTCCTTTTCGTCGTCACCGCCGCCGCCGCCGCCCGCGCAGCTTCCGCCTTGCAAATTTCATTTGGGCTTCGTTACGGCCCCGAGCGCGCGGGCGGGTGAGCGAGGAAGGAAGGAAGGGGACTCTCGCCATATCGTATTTCACGGCCGTTCTCGCCACCGGCGCCGCGCGGCGGGGCTGGGCTGGGGCTGGGGCTGGGGCTAGGGCCGTGCCCGGGGCCCGGGGACGCTGCGCCCCTGGCGAGCACCTGTGCGCCCCGGCCCGGCCCAGCCGTCGAGCGTCTGCCCAGAGTTGCCAGATGTGTTGCCAGCTCTTTCCCCATCACTACGACAGAATTTCCCCACATTACCGATCCATCCCCGCCCGGCCCAGCCGTCAAGCGTCTGCCCAGAGTTGCCAGATGTGTTGCCAGCTCTTTCCCCACCACTACGACAGAATTTCCCCACATTACCGATCCATCCCCGCCCGGCCCAGCCGTCGAGCGTCTGCCCAGAGTTGCCAGATGTGTTGCCAGCTCTTTCCCCACCACTACGACAGAATTTCCCCACATTACCGATCCATCCCCGCCCGGCCCAGCCGTCAAGCGTCTGCCCAGAGTTGCCAGATGTGTTGCCAGCTCTTTCCCCGCCACTACGACAGAATTTCCCCACATTACCGATCCATCCCCGCCCGGCCCAGCCGTCAAGCGTCTGCCCAGAGTTGCCAGATGTGTTGCCAGCTCTTTCCCCACCACTACGACAGAATTTCCCCACATTACCGATCCATCCCCGCCCGGCCCAGCCGTCGAGCGTCTGCCCAGAGTTGCCAGATGTTTTGCCAGCTCTTTCCCACCACTACGACAGAATTTCCCCACATTACCGCTCCATCGAAACAAAATTCCCCAACTTTAAAACGATAAATATTCTCTAAATTATGGACCAACGACATGACCTGTTTCTGACGAACCCACTGTCTGTCCCCTTGAATTCAAATAAACCAATCATCGTCCTCTAAGCTGCTCAAAGCCGTATACTATCTTCGTTTTTTTTCTTTCTCAATGCCTTCAAATCTTTTTTGATACATAAAAATGAGAGACAATAACGTCTATGCACTGATGGTGTCTCTGAAGAGGATTCGGTTTTGGTTGCAATATTACAGAAAGTAAAGCAAACAAACCTCGAATGTATTTACCGCAATGAAGTTTCTTTTTTGGTATAGATTTGTACAAAAAGTAAATTGCTCCTGCGATTTGTCACAAACGTTTCTTGTTCTATAATGAAGGTCAATGCACTTGTAAATCTGTTAGAATTAACACTTTTCGAAACATTCTTAAACTCACTGCCGGACACCTTCAACTGCCAAATCAAGAAAACTTTTGTGGGCACTTGTTCAGGGGAATATCGGCTACGAGGTAATTGGCAATGGCGCTGATATGAGAACCCTCAAGCATCATGGAGGATGGCGATCCTCATTTGTAGTAGAATCATATTTAGAGAAGTCCAATAATAAGACGATTAAGATAGCCAGAAACAGTGTCAAATGTAAATAACAAAGCATGTACATCAAAGAAAAGTTTTATGCACTTGGTTCTGTACCTTTATTTTCTTTCAAATACTTGACAACCAGCTCCGTTATTATTAACATGCAATAATAATAATAATAATAATAATAATAATAATAATAATAATAATAATAATAATAATAAAATGTTGTAGTTAATTGATTTATTTTGTGTCTAATTAAGAGTAAATAAAACGCTATGATGATTACACTGTGAGCTACTCACAGAATTCCAGAGCATTCTTCAATTTCAAAGGAAAGTAGTGAGGCAACTATAACGTATGTGATGACGAAATTTTGTAAACGGCTGATACATCAACGGTTACATAAACAGCTAATACATCAAAATGTGTGACATAAAACGACATTTTATGGACAATTTCTTGCAACTGAAAAGGTCACTATACAAAAAAGTCCTACTACAATACTCGATTGATCAAACTCGCCCGAACGGGCTCGTTTTATTAATACAATACGAGATTGGAAAATTATCAGTCTTATGATATGTACGTCGTAAATAACTATTGAACTACATGATTCTGCGAGGATAATTATGGGTATTTTGTATTATGCAGTTATCCTTAGCAAGATTTCTGGACGATATTAGTCCCGAAGGACGATATAATGAATGTCTTTCAGTCCATTACCATGGTACGTTCTTTGTAAATTACTATTATAAAGCATATTTCGTGACAAAAGGGACCCACGGCTGCAATTTACCATAGCAGACCATTTATTATAAACAATACCACGTGTGTATTATTTCTTCACGCTTAGCGAGGAATATATATTCGGATTTACGCTAAATATAACAAAGAACACCCACAATGACAGCGGTTTTTACAACAGAGAGGTAAACAACTGTTTTATTTGGCTTTGAATTCGAAATTAGCTCTAGTACAATAGGATTAAAAGTATTGTACTTGCATTTTATCGGTAATTATACGTAGACCATATCTTCAAACCTATTGTTTCGCTCTGGTAATCTGTAAACCGAGGCTGAACGCACATAAATTGCAGAATGGGGATTTCGCAACAGGCCCACTTCATACCAGTGAATGGCAAATACGAACGAAAACCTGAGCTTTGATGCAGAGCTAAAGCGTGCATTGAATTCCCAGAATTTCTATAGTCGTCATCAGACAACGCTGACATGTTCGCATTACGAGCACGTGTTTTTAATTGTAGAAATTGCGAGTTTGCATTAAGACTTACATTTTACACTGCGTTAGGCTTTTTGGAGTACTCAATGTGAAAAAATATTACAATGACACACAAAAGCACGCTGCCATGCCCCACATAGGACGCTGGCATTCCGTCGCTTGCAGACGCTGCTGCTAACCAGCGCTATTCGTGCTGCTAGGATGGACACACATACTTCGTTTTAAATAGAGTGACTTCTGATAGTTCATCACCTGGATAGGGTTATCCAATCGGGAGCATCGTTACGACTTAGAATTATGCTATTGCAATCCTAATTGGATAACCGCTTCGTAGTTGATGAGATACGTCTTTGTACAACAGATTTCATTAACGAAAATATCTCTTCAATATTTTAGAAGTAGGAAGACGCCGAAAAAATGTTGAACTTTCGCAATATTTCCGAAAAATCAGGGATTTAAACGAAAAGATATTCTACATTCTTGAAGCATTCGAGACGCCATCCGGGGAGAAAGTTTAATTTTTTTTAAAAAAATAAGCAAATATTGAGAAAATTTCAAAAATAATGTTGAAGCTTAATGTTAAAATATCCTCCAAACATCAAAATATCCCTTCCAAACTGGCAGGGCCTTGAGTTCGTTCAGATCGATCGAGAAATATCAATAATGGAGTAATCATCTGAACGGTTGAAGCGCTAGCATTGGCCACAGATAAAGGAGGCAGATGTTTTGCTCTCAATCGCTTTTGCGGTATCAAGGACCCACAAAGCAAGGATTCTAACTAAACAACATGTCAGAGAACCTGTCGGAAGAAGATTTATCCCCTTTTTTGTTACCAAGACCCGCCAAAAAGAGTTTTTCTGTTGAAAAATCCCCGATTTCCGCTGCACAATTACAGTCCTTCTCTTTAGTACTTACGTAGTAAGTGGAGAACGTAAAAATCAGTGCACTCCGTGAAGATTAGTGATGTGGATCATTTGACGGAACGCGTTGAACTTGATTTTTTAACACTACATTCTTTGCAAGTTTCAAGCACCATTTGTGATTCCAAGATGTAAAATGTGTACAGAAAAGGATGGAAGCAACTTTGACCATCTTATGTAGAACAGTTTAGATTTATATGTAAGAGCTATCAGCACCTCTAAAATATAATGACTAATTTGCAATTTTTTGTTAACTGACTTACGAATTATCCTGTTTGTGAACTTGTTATAAATGCGCGTGTTATATAATGCAATGTAAGTAAATAACAACGTTTTGTCCCGATTTGCGAGAAGTGTTATAGTTTTCAATTTTCTCACAGAATGCTCTCCTCTGCGCGCTGTTACGAGCGCTGTGAAGCGCGTGGCCCGCGCACGGGCACGTGCTGAGCGCAAGAACGCTACCCACACAAGAACACGACTAGTTGCGGACAATCCAACTAAACGCTTTTCTGACTTCTGGCTCTTGCGATCTGAGCCACGCTGACGAGAAATCGCACCATTTCGGTGCCGCTCCGCTATATGAAAAAACATTGACTTTTGCACCCGGAGAAACAATCCCAAATTAAACGTGCAAATAATTTCTTTCAAACGACGGAGGGGGGGCTCCGCCCCCCTCTTTTCTCTTTCTTTCTCCCGCTCCGGTCCTTCGCGCGCCGTTCCTGCTGCAGCTCAATTAGTGGGGAGTTGCAAGGTTTGCGGCCCTTTTTTCGCGTATTCATTTCAGCAAACAAGGTTTTCCTCCCGGTCTTTCTTTTGTAATCACTTCGAGTTTACACACTGGGCTGCTTTTTCTCCGCCTCGTTAGTCGATTTGCGCCTCGCGAAATTCGCACGCAAATGCGAGCGAGGGCGGGCGCCGCCGAGACGTGCCCCCGTCACTTTCTCTCTCTCGGCGAGCGGCGCTTGGCCGTCTCTTGGCAGAAAATATTTTTATTAAAGCATGCCTAGCTCGTTAAAAAGAGAGTTTCATTATTTGGAAACAGAACATTTTCATACAAGAATTCTCTAATGAAATATATACAGAAACAAGCCTCAAATTATTTGTGTCGTGTTGGTACGTGCTAAGCTTTTGAGCAAACATCCGGATAATGACGCAACAAGGCCCCTCCGTCTGGAGAGCTCCCGTTCACCCATCTTGGGGTCAAAGCAGATTCAAAGCCGTTAAATTTTTCCGCCATTGGCGCAAATTCGGGCAATTGTTTGATAATAGGGATGAGAAAATTGTTTTTTATTGACCAAGAACCCTGAAACTTCTTTTCCAGACACAATTATGTTAACATTATTTTACACTATATTGATTCAGTCTTATTATTTTGTATTGTGGATCCTTGTCCTGGCTTTACGAGCTTCCGTCTTGTTTATGTATGAACTAAATCATGTAGCTTTCTGGAACAAAAATTCTGATATTTTTCTCGTTTAGAAAGGAACTAAAAATAAACTTTAATAATGGGAAGATGTGGGGAAAAAATAGGAGTTACAGCTTCGGGGTATGCTGGAAGATATCCGGAAATTTGTAAAAAGTAAAGAACGATAGGTTGAAATTCCTTGCCTTCCATTCCATTCGAATAATTTCCGGAGAAAAATATTCCCGGAGGAGCGTTGCTTACGAAATGTGTGGTCCCGAGAGCAGCCCTGAGGGAATGAAGTTGATTTTTGTTACCGGCTTTCGCGATGCACGCACACCACTCAAAAATGCAGGTGCTTCAAGCATCTCGCCACCCCATCTGTACGGCCCGTGATTACGTCATAGAGATTCCAATTAAGACCAGCGCCTCACTCAGTCTCGGCGCGTTAATGACTCGCGCGAAATTGAAATGACGCCGGGCCTCCAGGTGCCTCTGGGGGCCACTGCCTGTCTGCAGGCAAAAGATTAAGCCTTAAACTGATAACGCGCGTCGAACAAAGCTGCCGCGATGACAACACATTACCGCGGGGCTCGCGTGCGCCGGGGGGGGGGAGGGAGCTGACAAATGAGCTCGTGCAGCGGGCGCGAGGGGGGGAGGTGCCTGCGGGCGGGCGCGCGGGCCACCGCGATGGACATTTGATCCATTCAAGTTCCTGTCGTTGACCGTTCCGTAAAGCAGTCGTGCACGCTGCCTATTGTGTTCACAAGGCCTACTTTACTATCTTTACCGGGAGAGATGGATCAGTGCATCAACTGATGTTACTGCAGCCCCTCTGACTGGGAGGTCCTAGGTTCGAGTCCCGACGGCGGTAGGAATTTCGACACTAGCTTGTCAGCTAGGTCGAATTCAGTCGCTGTCCGGAGGAGAATTCTCTCGGTCGGCTGCTCTGATCGGTAGTTTTCTGTGGTTTCTCCGATCAACACCAGGCGAATGCCGGAGCAGTACTCTAACAAATGGACTATGGACCGCGCGCAATCTTTCCTACCTCTTCTTGTACTGTCCTCACCCCTTACACACACACTTACGCTAACATGCACTACCTCACATGTCGGGAGACCAATCGGGAGCTTGGAGCTAGTCCCGGCTGGGGCGGTGCCCCGCTGGTGGAAGATATCAGATTGTGGGGAAACCCCGCTAATCGACGGTAGGTCGGCGCTGGATGTCGCCCTCCAGCGGGGAAAAGGTCACCGCCATCGCCCGAGGAAAAACACACTACACTTACGGGGCTAATGACCTCTGTAGTTGACGCGCCCGGAATCACGAATCAATCAATTTAATATCTTTGAAGGAATAATTTCTGTGTACAGAACACTAAACAATCAAGCACTAGAATTGCCAATTCACATAAGCGGTGAAATAAAAATATTTTAAAGAGGGGAATTAATAACGCTATTTTCTTAAAATAAAGAAAATCACTTAACACAACGCTGTAGTTATTTTATTTGTTATCTTTAGAATTCTACGATGAAATGGCAGCAGAATGATAAGTATGTAAGAAGTGAGTAGGCAGGGCTCCGTCAAACGATCTACACAAGCGTAACGCGAAAAAGAAACTGCGGCGTGGCGGGGCGGGGCGAGGCGCGGCGTTTCAACACCACCGCGCACATCAGTCGAGGGAAGCCGCGCGGCGCTAGACAAGTCTGACGCCGGACAAACTGCCTGTCACGCGCGCGGGCGTGCGGAGGCGACTTCACCGGCTGTCGAAAGCAATGACCCCCCCCCCCGTCCCCCGACGCCGTTGGCAGATCGTCCGGCCAGGAAGCGGGGCCGGCGCGCCACAATTCAGCGGCAGGCGGCGCGCAGCGGCGCGGCACGGCGCGGGGCGGGCGCGGGCGGGGGCGGGGGCGCGGGCGGGGGCGGGGGTCAGCACGCGGGCGAACGTGACACGCAACAAATCGAGCGCGGACCGCGCCTGCCGATGACAGAGCGACGCGGCGGCGGCGGCAACGGCAGCGCAGCGCCCGAGTGACGGCGTCCGTCAACCCCAGCTGGCACCCGCCCCCGCCCCGCCCCCGCCACTCACAAAGAAGCACCAATTACATCGTTAGCGCCATTGTCCAAGAGAACGCGCCACTGCTGCCGTCGGTTTCAGCGGATTGTCAGCCTATAATATCGCCAATCACGTGGTCAGAACGCCGATATGCGATCGGTCCGACGTGCCTAATAACCGCGTGCCTTCCTTTTGCTTCGGAGTTTCCTCTGCAGCCTCCCACGCGGCAGATAATGCCCCCTTTGTGCGCACCTTTTAAGAACTCGGTATTGTGGAACAACCGCCGCCCCTCCCCTCCCGCTGTCGCCGCCGAGCTTCGAGGGCTGTCGCGGCGCCGACAATGTTGCCACCGCCCCCGCCCCCGCCACATCGATGAAAGGATGCGCCCGCCTCTCTAGCGCACCCCCGACGGCGGAGCAGCGAGGACACCCCTCGGCATTCACTTAGCTCGCTGATTACACATTTATGCACACACGCCACACCAGTGGAGGCATGTGTTAAAGTGCACCGCAGTGAGGAAGTGGAAAACGAAGAAAGAAAGGAAGAAAGAAAAGAAAGAAAGGATGCAAGAGAGCCATCACGTGTTAAACATTCCTTGTAAATATTTAATTATCCCCCTTAAAAGAAAAAAAGAAGATTTACCTTCAAATGTGAAGGCAAATATTGGTTGATTGTTTCGTGATTCCGAGCGCTTCAACTACAGAGGTTATTATTCCCGTAAGTGTGGATGCGTGTTTTTCCCTCGGTAGGTGACGGTGATCTTTTCCCCCGCTGGATGGCGAGATTGTTAGAGTGTCTGTGTAAGGGGTGAGAATAGGACAAGGAAGAGGAAGTAAAGATCGCGCTCGGTCCGTGGCCCGTTTGGTAGGGTTCTGCTCCGCTCCGGTATTCGCTTAGGTGTTGATCGGAGAAACCGCGGAAAACTACCGATCAGAGCAGCCGTCCGCTAGAATTCTCCCCCAGAGAGTGATTGAATTTGACCTAGCTGACAAGCTAATAAGACAAAGAGATGACGGAGATAAAATCAACTACTTCGCATCACTAGCAAGAGGATCACTCGAAAACTATTACACAACGTTCTTTGTTAACGTTCTATTTCATATCTTCAATATTTTTACATTATGTTGAGATACAGTTGTGGAACAAGGTCACTTTTCCGCACAACCTCCAATCCCTTCCAATGCTTTACGCCGCTTGGGATCTATACCCGTTTATCAGCCCATCTGAAGGAGTACAGCGCGCTGTGGTCTGATCCACTGTTTGGTAGCCTTCATAGCACTTTCGAAGCACGTTCCACAAAGGGTTTCTTCCGTTTGCCGAAGCTGTGCCGCACGGTGCGAGATCAGCGCCGGAAGACACACGTTTCAATGGTGTCCCCCCATGTTTTTTCTGGCTGACACGTGGTTGTCATTCCCGAAATCCGCCTGGGCCAAACCTGTGCGACTGCAATTGTTTTAATACTCTGTACACCTTCGCTTCTAATTCCACTTTCAGAAGGAACTCTTTCATGCTGCGCTACGCTAGCTCGGAGCTTGATGTGACGTCTGCCGCTGCGAGGAAAATCTTGAATATTAGATGCTCCCTGTCACCAGATAATTTTCTTGCCCACCGACATCTACGATCGACAACGATATTTTTTAACATTTTGTAAATGCTTGCTGCTGACTCGTTCACATAGCACAAGAACTCCATGAGCTGACTGCTTTTGAAGAACATTGAGTGTAGCTGGTATCTTGAAATAGTGCTACGTAACCGACAAGCATGAACACAGTTTGAATTTCAGTTAGAATAGATCCACAGCAGTGTTCCTACCAATTCCATGAACAGTGAATGAACATGAACATTCAATGAATGAACATTCCATGAACATGAACGGAAGTTGTTTGAAGTTTTACAAAAAAACATTGGATTTTTTAAAATAATGCTTAAGTTTGGGAGTGACTCACGTATATGGCGATGGTGCTGTAACTTTGGTAAGGAGAAAGCTCCACTTAAACACCTTTCCAGAATCAGCCTCTTCATCGTTCACCAGAATTCCGTTTATTCATTTCTTTGAAATCGATACGGATTTCTTACACTTCTTTCTCAAACAAGTTGTATCCCGAGTGGAAATCCTTTCCCTGCAGTTGCAAGGGAGGTCTAAATATTTCAAGCAAAATCGAATCAAAGGTTTTACAAATTTCCTCAGTTGCTGCATGTTCAGCAGGAAGCGAAAATCCCATTTACTTCGTTATGATTAAAAAAATTTAAGGTCAGCTCAAATTGCTCGTCGCCTTCAATTAGCAGTAAGCTAATGAGTAAGTAAATTGAAAATAAGGTTAATTAAAAAACCTGTTTATTTTTAAGTTTATTGCCACGTATTCCACTTCTACTGCTCTCCCCTTCTATTTACAACTAGGTTTTTCGCGATTCTTGAGCTTAATGTGTTAATTACAACCGGCACCACAAGTTAGTTGCATGCACCCAGGGTCACCCTCCCCACCCCTCACAAGTTCGTAGGGGGGAGAGATTTCATTCAAATGTTCCAAGTGCTTACAAAGGAACCCAAAAACATCTCTGTAGATGGTTTGGAGGCATCACATTGGCTGCTTAGCTCGTTTTGACTATGAAGTGTTTAGGTGAGCGGGTCCTTCTTGACGAAAGATAATAAATTTCAATAATGTCGAGAATGACAGTATTTCATAAGACACCAACAGTTAATTGGAATGAAGAATTATTACGTACAGAGATGAGAAAAAACCACCGGGAACTGTTTACTAGATTATCGGCACGGAATTCCATTGAACGAACAATTCAAAGAATCTGCAATTCAGCGTGGCGCAAACGTTCGTGAAACGTAATTTTCACTCGCAGACCGCTCTGCAGGATTGATTGATCCCTTCTTTCAGGTTTCCCGGCACGTCAACTGCCATGGTCATTAGTCCCATACGCGTAGTGCATGTTTATTCGTCGGGAGGTGGCGATGCCTCTCTCCGGCTGGATGGTGAGATCCGGCGCCGTCCTACTCGTCGGATTACACGGATTTCCTCACCCAGTATCTCCCCTCAGCAAGGCAGTTCCCCGGCAGGGACAAACTACGCTCCCGATCGGTCTCCCGTCGTGCGTAGGAGTGTAGTGCATGTACGTGTGAGTGTAAGGGGATAGGATATAGCAAGGAAGAGGAACGAAAGATCTCGTGCGGTCCGCGGCCTGTTTTTCACCGTACAACTCCGGCATTCGCCCGGTGCTGATCAGAGAAACCACCGAAGACTACCAATCAGAGCAGGTAGCTCTAGAATTTTCCTCAGGACATCGGCCGAATTCGACTAAGCTGTAGACATAGTTTCGAAACTCCATCCCCGCCAGGGCTCGAACCCTGAGTAGCTGCACAAACAGCACTCATTCTGTAAGATGTCCGGCATCCATTATCAGTATTCTAATTTTTGTGAATATGAAACTGTGAATTGCAGTGCAAGCATAATAAGTTTACGTTGTCCAAATTAAATTTACGTGATGACGAGTGTAGGGTACATGGAGTAGTGTACTAGAAAGTGACAGAGTGAGTACGGCAAGCGGTGTGAGCAAACGGGTATATGCGAATGAAATATATGGTACTGAAAAGAGTACCATCTATTTCACGTGACGCCGCTTGAAATATGTGGTACTGACAATAGTACTGTAAACAAGGGAATAAACAAACATCCAAAGATAACGATGGAGAACGGTAAAAGATGAAAGAGATGCCGCGGCGTCCGGCGAATCGCGTGTTTTGAGGTAGGCCCTAGCGACAATGCAACGCGGTTGAGCCATGGTGAGCAAACAGAACACACGGTGCGCGGAGAGAAATAACAGACACGCGGCGGAGAGACCGGAAGGGGGCGGGGGAGCGCGCGGCAACCTGGCGCAGAGGCTTCGTGGCGCAAACGAGGAGCGAAGCCGCGCGCGGAGCTGAGGGCAGCGCGAAAAGTTCAGGGCACTGAAACACTGGGAGGGCTGCCTGCCTGAACCCGAAAGTTCGAAGTCAGTGATAGTAAGGGGAGGGACGAGGACAATTTGCACATTTTCAGCCCCATTCTCTCACAGGTTCAGTTCGGCATTAGATGCGTAAATATAAAAATAAACTTTGGAATAAACATGTCGTGTGGACGGAAATTCGCAAAATTCCACGTTCGCCATCAGCGTCACCCGAAACTCGAAGACCTACGAGTAGTTAAACAAGGCCACTGGGCTAACAATTCATCACGCGGCTGCGCCCAGCCGTCGGCGAAGGAGAAGCGGGGGAAACAAGCGCGACATGAGCGGCGCGCGGGCAGCCGACACGTCCAGCCAAGCGTCGGCGGCGGCGGCGGCGGCGGCGTCGGCGGCGGCGGCGGCTGGCTGGCTGGCTGGCTGGGCGCTGCGGGGGCGCACAGAGCGAAGTGGGCGTGGCACAACGCCTCCGGGCAGCGAGGCCGCCGCCGCCTCCGCCGCCGCGTTCAGAACATACTACCTTGGTGTTGACACAACGCAGCGCTCCGCGTTTAGCCACGCCACAGACAACGAATTCAATGTAAGTAAAAACGGCGTATTTGCTCAGCGCCAGTGTTTTTACTGTTTGCCGCCCGCCGCTGAATTACCCGCAACGCAACGCAACCCCCGCGCGCGCCGGCGCTTAATACGCGCGCCGTTTCCGCCCCCGCCCCACCCACCCTCCCCCTCCCCCCGCCGCCCGCGAGCCGCGCTCGCGCGCGCCCGCGCGCACGCGTGTGTTTCTTGCCCGCGGGATAAGCCGGGAGCCGCGCGCGCCGCGCAGAGTGTATGTACAGTTCGGATGTTAACACTTCGCCGTGGCGCAAGGGAGAGTGTTTTTTCCGCGTGAATAAAATATGCCGCCCAGGGAGGCGGGCGCGCCGCAGCGCTGCCGGCGCGGGGCAGGTGGAGGGGGGGGGAGGCGCGTCGGGTGGCCGGGAGCGGCGGCAGAGGTCGCAGCAGCAGGAGGCAACAACGGACGGCGGAGCGAAGGCGTTGGTTGGCGATGGATCACCGAAAGGTGTGGGCGCAGTGCTGCTCCCGCTATCCAAGGGCAGAGGAACATGCACTACTCATAAATTCACAGCATATTGAGATGGCGTGAGCAACACATTCTCAAATCACTCTAACAATATTGACAAATAGTGGGTTATGGTAAATTAATTTTAAAAAATACCTTCCTAATGTTTCCGAAAATTAATACCCTTTTCACATAATTTCAGCAAACGGCTTCAAGTTTTCGTATTGTTGGGGAGTATATTCAATACGAATTTATCCTAGGGCCTTCTTTACTGCTAACTAGGTTCAAGGTACTAATAAAAGTCTTGTTCATTAATAATGTACATCGAAATAAAAATTGATTCTAAACTTTCATGTGTGTCGATTAATATTTACTATTCTCCATGTTCTGCAGTAAATCTCGGTTGCCAGAGTGATCAGAAACTGCCACAGTACGACATTAAGAGGGCATTGCAAATTGAGACGTGAGCCATTGCTGTCAATTCTTCAGCAGTTCTCCCTCATCAAAAGCAACTGCGGTGTGTGGTAGAAGGTCACCGCGACATCCAGCGAACGACCCGGGGCGGCGCCGCGCGGGCGAGACGGATCCAAATGGAGCGACAAGCAGAGAGCGCGAGTCGGCGCTCGCAGCCGGAGACACCCAGCGCTCCTACTCCATTTTTCACGCTGGAATTAAGCGGCAGGAAAGACAAATTCGCAGCGGCAGCGCGGCGCTCGCCTCCGCTCTCGCCCACGCCCACGCCCCCGGCCCGCGCCCACCAACAGCACGCAGCGCATCGAAGGCGGCGACACGCCACGCCTCACTCGCACAGGGCTTCGCAGAACAACGCCCTTGAGAACGCGGCTCTGGGAAACAGAAAATGCGATGGCAGAAGGACCTATTAGTGAGAATTTCTGGATGTATAGATTTTGTGAACAAAAACGATCATGAAAACTGAATATTCAACTTTTAGATATACTACAGTTATCAAGTACTATAGTTCAGATGTTTGTTGGGTATGAATTAAACCATATAGCACACCTTATACAGACTCATTCAAAAATATTGTTGTAATTAGTTCAATAATGAAATTACACCATAAATGAGTGATGTAATTAGCATCCATCTGTTAATTAACCGGAAACAAAAAAATAAAACTTGTTGAAATCTCCAGTTACCCAACGAAGTTCGTGAGTTGAAACGCAGCGGAGAAGAGAAAACGTTCGTAGGTGCTTCCCGCGAGAGCTGGAAGTGGGGCAGCAATCGTTCCGCATGAGCGAGAGAGACAGAGGAACTAACTTCGTAGATCGCAGTTAAGATCAGAGACGCGGCCGGTAAAGCAAGAAATGAGATATGCCGCAGCGCTGTCTCAGCGAAAGAGTATTTTAGCAAGTTCCGTCGAATTAACTTTCGGAGTTAGATTGACCGAGATCACGTGACCGCAGGGCCGCCAACTTCCCGTGAGTCGCATTGTGAGGTCACCCGTGCATCTTCGAGTGAGTGGAGCTGTACGACGCTACTGTCAAAGCTTCTGATCTCAAACACGCCGTCGCCCCACAACAGTTTGTGGGGAGTCGATACGGCGAACGAACGAGGCAAGTTTAAGAAATTAATAAGAAACATGAAAATTACATGAATGATGGCTAAAATGTAGATTTTAAACATTACTAAAAATATCAAAGTGTAAAGCTCAACCTAGTGGTATGGAACTGAAAAGATTAAACAATAACTGTGCAGAGAGTAGACAAAACACTGAACCGAACAGAAATTTCACAAAAAACAAAAACAAAACATTAAAACATAAAGAGTTGTTAGTTTGCGTATGACACCCAATGAGGAGGTCAAACTACGTCAAAATACAGAAGCAAAATGTGGAGGTCAAGCCATGGAAAACGGTCTCATAACAAAGATATGTTTTAAACCCTCGATTTCGAGCAGCTTTGGTGTGAAGATAGTGGTAATATATTTCGTATATACCACGCATACAAGAAAGGAGAAAGGATTTAATAATTATATTCCCCAGGAACAACAAAGAAGCGCAATTAAATCAATTGTTCTGATATTTCTGGTAACATCTTAACAATACCCATTGTTATAAGGAAAACCCAACATTTATTTTTCGGAATGATGAAGTCCGCATTCATTAAAAAATAAGTTAATAATAATTATCTAATGCTGATAACGTCCGAATGGAGTAAGATTGGGTTGGTGAAGATGATGAAAAGGAAGCCATATGACGAGAAAAAGGATTGTAGACAATTGCTGTAATAGAATTTCTCCAAGAAATCGTGATGGTGAAAAAGTGAACAATACGGAGTTTTGCAACTTTGGTGCGAAGATAGTGGTGATACGTTTCGTATATACCACATATACGAGAAAGTAGAAAGGATGAATTACTTAGTAATTATATTCCGAAGAAACAACTGTTAGTTTGACATATGTCACGGATAAACCGTGGACGGCAGCAGCTGAAGGACCCACAACACCAAGGCAGCATTTATTCGCAAAGACACCGGTAAATAGTACAGGAATGAAAAGTGACAATAGAAAAAGCGCGGTCAATATGAGTACGCCACTGAGGAGATCGGAGATGAGAGGGATACAGGAACAAAAGCATGAGATAAAAAAGGAAGACGGACGAGCAGCAATGACAAAAACATGAGATTGGCGGAACGGCGACAGTGACAAGAAGGAGAGACGGTGAGTAAAATGGAGGGTAGTGTGACGTGTGGAGTTAGAGCGACTGTCGGTCAGTGCCCTGGAGATTGTCAGGGCCCATTTAGATAAAGGGCTGGAGCGCAAAGCGAGCACAGAGGGCGGCGCCGCGCCGGGAGTCTCCTTCCGCGACCTTCGGTCACGCAAAGCCCCGGGAAACACTCCTCGCGAACGACCAAAGAAGACTTCGAGAAAATGTAAACGAAGGATCTAAAGAGAAAATCTGAAAACAATTTACTGGAAACAATATTACTTTTAATAGTAAATCAGGAACAAAAGGTAATGCACATTTAAGAATTTGCAATTTTAATAATATTATGGTCACACTTCACTGAAAATAAAATTGCAGCTAAAATTTTAGTAATTCATAAAGATGGCCTTAACCTATTATTTGAATTTTGAAAACTTCAAATAATTTATTTCATCTACAATCATCGAACATATGTGTAGAAGAAGTTCGTGAGTTAACGTGTACAGACCCATAAAGATCGCGAATGGAGTCAATTATGTCAATGAGAAGTTGAGTCCTGGGGAGTGTTTTTTAAGTATTTCGGGCTTTAAATTGAGACACTGTCACAGATCGTGAAGGTCGCAATACGATTGGCAAAAATGTTACAAAAATGCCTACAAAACAGCGTTTCTCAGAAGCTAAGATTCAATGTAAATGTTGTATTTAATTAAATAAACGAACAAAATGTCAGATAAGAAAATTGATTTTCAAAAACAAGAACTCATATGCACACTCGTATGCACACTGTTCTTGAAAACTACCCATCGAACAAAAGTCTGATTTTGCGGACGACAAAAGCATTGAAGTGATATCGATCAAGATTTTGCCAGACTTTTTAAACACGCAGAGAGCAAAGTGAAAAATTAACTCATTCTTGGACAGGAACGGAAAATCAAAATGGAACCCATATAGCTTCATTGAAAGTCTCCAAGGCATCCGAAACCTTGTTTCAAGGTCTTTTGATGCACAGCTGAACACCTGAGGAGCGAGTATGCGGAAGTGCGCCTTTTTCACTTGGCGCTCGCATTTCTCCCGCAGCGCCTCCGCGCCCGCGACGCTCAGTAATATCAAGCGCACGACCTCTCTTTGCCCCGGCAGCGGCGTCGAGGGCGCCCCAGCCCCTGGGGCTGCTGATTGCATCGCCGCGCCGCGCCGCGGGCGCTTCTTGCCGCCGCCGCCGCCGAGGCCATTCTCGGGCGCAGCGCGATCTGCGCGCGGAATCTCTATCTCCGCGCTTCCTTGCGCCCGCGCCACGGGCGACCCCTCGCGTCGCGTCGCGTCGGCAGAAAGAAAGGGACGGACGGGGAAAGGGGTGGAATGGAGAAAGGCGGACGGGTGGAAGGGAGAAAGGATAAAAGGAGGAAGAGAGAAAGGGTAAAGGAATGAAGGGAGGGAGGGAGAAAGGAGGAAGAAAGGATGAAGGAAGGGCGGAGAATAGAAAAGGTTGAAGCAATGAAGGGAGGGAGGGAAGGGTGGAAGGGACAAAGGGTGGAAGGGGTAAGGCGGAAGGATGGAAGGATAATGGCGTAAAGGTGGAAGGGAGAAAGTGTGGAAGGCAGGACGGGTGAATGGGAAAGGGAGACAGAGAGAAGGGTGAAGGGAGGAAGAGAGAAAGGGTTGAAGGGAGAAGAGTGCGAGATAGAGGACGTGACGGAAGGAAGAAAGGATGTAAAGGAGGAAGGGTGAAATGGATAAATAGTGGAAGGGAGAAAGGGAGGGAAAAGGGGGAAAGGAAAAGGGAAGAAGGGAAAAGGGGGGAAGGAGAGAGGATGGGAGAGCGCGAGCTGTCAACCTCCACCCCACGCACCATTTCATCCCTAACACCTGCTGTAGGGTTGCCTGTTGTGTATTCCCTGTGTAACCTTGTGCCGTGTAGAGGCTTGAAAATTCACCGAGTGAAAGTGCAGCTGATAAATCATATTTTAGAATATAAGAGCAACGTTGGTTCGGAAAGAATTAATGACGTCATTAGATCCATTGTTTCGAAAATAAATCTGTGTAACATTTATTAATAAATTACATTTCCTTACACATAGCGTTCGTTTATACGTAGCCAATGGGATGAAAGGTTCCTCGCGAATACTGCTTACGTAGTTGTGCGACGCTATCGCACACGTGTCACCTGCTCCTTCTGAGACGAAGCGAAGCCATCGGGGCCATCGCTTTGACCTGTGGGTCGCGCAGGGCGCTCGACGATGTAGCGCTGGAGCGAGCACGAGCGAGCAAGGGGAGTGGGTGTTGTCTGGGTACCGAGCCGTGGGTAGCGGAAGGCGAGTGGCGGGTGTCGAGAGCTGAGTGTTGGCTGTTGAGACCTGAAGGGCCAATGCTGAGTGGCTGGTGTTGCGAGTTGAGTGATAGGTACTGGGTGCTGGGAGTTGGGAGTGAAGTGTCTTGGGTAGTAAATGTGCACCACTGTCAATAGTGCTCTTGATGGTGACAACGATTTTTCTAGGTACATCATAGACAAAAATATCATGCAAACATGATATGTAATCGCTATTATACCTAAGCTTTCTTGTGTATTATCATGTTTGTGTTGTAAAGTTGATCTCGTGATTATAATTCGCTAAGCTTCAGGTGTTTTACTTATCAGTAGGATCCGTAAAACAGCAACACTAGTGATGTTGACGAGGCATTCAAGTAGTGACGAACAGAATGAATTTTCATTCTCTCACCTAGAAACATTCCGTTAATGTAAGGAGAGTTCATAGGCACAAGCAGATTTCGCAATTATTATGGTGAGAACAATGCATTTGTGAATTCTCATGTATCGCAAATAGGTGAACTTGTGACTTGTAAATAGGTACTGAAATCAGTTTCGGATGTAACACTATTAATGAAATACAATTCATTCACCTTGTTATTGAGACATTTATACCTGTCAAAAGATGTAGACAAAGCTTCATTCCTGAAACGTCGGTTTTAATGTACAAATTACAAAAAATCCATGGAAATATTGGTGTTTTAAAGATTTATTTAACAGTTATTTTCAAAACGCACAAATGTAAAATTATTTCTACGACGTTCTCTCATTCTAAAACAGTTTTCATCCAATTAAACATTTCAAAGTGTATTTTTTTGTGATATGCGGATATGGAATATTTGGGGGAAACAGGGAAGATGAGAGCGGTAACGGAGGTGGTTACGAAAGTGATCAACATCAGATGCAGATGGCGGTCGACGTGAAAAGCCCTGGTGAGAGCTTCTACAAACATATACTACATCAATAGCATTGTCACTACCACCACAAAACGGCGAAGGCGACACAGCACTTGCTGGGAATGGTGATGGTGGCTCGATGGCAGCAATGGCATGTATGTGAGGTGGTGTAGTAGCGATCGTAGCTAACAAATGGCGACAGAGAGAGAGGAAATGTGGAAGAACTTTGCTTCCGTGTGCGGCAGATCCAAGCCTTCTTGTTAACATTTACGACTTAATATCAGCGATGAGAATTCCAGAAGCTCCGAAAATATCGGAGCTTAAAGTCCCCCGGGCGCCGTTAGGGCGGCTGGTAGACCTTGGCCGGGCGTGTTCTGCCCTGCGGGCGAGGGGGGAGGGGGCGGAAAGGAGGGGTGCCGCAGCAGGCAGGGAATATACGGGAAAAGGAAGAAACAAGGGCAGAGTGACTTGGGAAGAGCGGCAGAACAGCGAAGGAGGGCCGGCTGTGAAAAGAGATCAGAAACGAATCGTGGAGGGGAATCGAACCGTTCAGAGACTAATGCTAGGCAGGCGAGATACCACAGTTCTGCGACGAGACAGCAACAATTCACAAGTTCGCAAGGATATGTAAGAACGATCTGGCTAAAGTGAAACTTAATTTGAAAGAGAGGACTACATTAAAATGTGAAAATAATGTCCTTTAGGGAAAAGATATAACAGTTGGGAAGAGAGTGAGGCAAAATCGAAAACTTACCCCCAGTCTGACAAAATAAGGAAACTAACTACCACGTTAAAGTCTGTGCCATTTTGTACCGCCACTAGTTTAAATTCACTTTCATGCAATCGACAATGGATTTAGAAGACATTGTTGCCAAGTAGAGCCGGAGGGGCAGGAAGGGAGCGGCCGGGATGCTTAAGAAATGATTGTGATAAAGAAATGCCAGGCAACGAAGGGTAATGAGCTCAATGAAAAAGGGACGTCATTCAGAGCATTCAAGGCTACCTGGTGGGAAGCGCCTGGATCCCCGTTCTACCCTCCGGAGCAGCGTTGCCAAGGCCACCCGCATCTCCGCACCCCTTCGCCCGCGGCACATGTGTCCGCATCACTGAGCAGCCTCCCCTCCGATCATCCCTGGCCGCCCTCAGCCACCGCGCCTCACTCGCTCAACCCTTCTCCGCAGGTAGGGGCCTGAGAATAGTTCAGAATACCTTTGTGTGTTTCCATTTCGTTTACTGCGATTGAAAAATTCGGGACTGTGATTCTGCGTCTTTGATAAATGTATGTAATTGTTGAATTTGGTATTTCAAATTGTATTACCGGGAGAGGTGGCTCAAGGCATCAGCTCATGTCACTGCAGTGCCTCTGGCCGGGGGGAGGGGGTCTCCTGGGTTTGAGTCCCGACGGCGGCAGGATTTTCCACACCCTATACACATCTAGGTCGAATTCAGTCGCTGTCTGGAGGAGAATTCTGTCGACCGGCTGCTCTGATCGGTAGTTTTCCGTTGCCTCTCCGATCAACACCAGGTGAATGCCGGAGCCTCACATACGAGCCACGGACCGTGCGTGATCTTTTCTTCCCCTTCTATCCTCATTCCTGTTCCTATTCCTGTTCTTTCCTCACCTCTTACTTACACATATACACTAACATGCACACCTTGTCTGTCTAACATGCTGAACATCTTGTCATCCAGCGAGGGAAGATCACCGCCACCTCCCGAGAGAAACCATACACTACACTTACGGGACTAATGACCTCGGAAACACAAGTTGGAAAGTATTTCCATTGCATTCGCCCTCTTGGTAAAAAAAGAAGTGTACCTTCCGATCTGCGAAGAAAGTCTCGTTACCGAGCCCCTCCCCCCAGTGCTTCCGCGCCTTTCATCCGCGCGGGGGCGGCCGCCGAGGCCCCTCGCACAGCGGCGCCTCCCGGGAGCAGGAAGCGCGCGCGACTCCCAATTTGCCGGCCGGAGAAAGCGCCGGCGCGGGGCGGGGCGGCGCGGCGCCGCGGCGGCGGCGGCGGCTGCATATTAGCAGGTGCCGGGCGGCGGTATTGTCTCGGCACGTGAATGCTGCTTAACCAGCAATTCACGGTGTTGTTAATACACCGTGACTGCCGGCTCAGTCAAAAGGCGGTCGTCGGGATCCGGAGCGGGAACGCCGCCAAGCGAGAAGCGTGCCGGGGCGGGGCGGGGCTGGGCGGGAAAGGGCGGGGCGAAAAGCGACGTGCAGAGGCAGCGAGAGGAAGAGGAAAGGGGGGAAGCGAGTGGGCGAGACCGGACGAAGACGAGACGGGGAGAGGAAGAGAGGGAATCGATTCAACCTCCCTCGTTGCATCTCCCCTGCGGGAGGGGGCGGGGCGAGGGCGGAGGGCGACGCCAGCAAAGGGGGGTTCGTGATGGAAGGATGGCAAGGAGATAAGTGAAGTATTCGTCTGTGATGTGTTCACCTAGAATGTTATGGGTAAAATGGAAAGAATGGTGTACGTAAACTGGCGAAATCCTTGTATTATAATTAGTAGAGTTGGCAGAAAAAGGCGTATGAGGGAATGTATCATTTCTAAATATCTAATTCTTGTTTTAGAATTATTTTCCCTGCATTAAATTTGATTCTATAAAAAGGAATCAAAATCGATACTTAAAAGCGAAAAGAACGCAGTCGTATTCTGCCATAATGAATCACCAAAATCACCAGCTGCCATTAATCATGAATCACCAAAACACCGACACATTTTCAATCTTCTGTACACGTCGAACTATTTTAAAGAGGCAATTTTAACGGTTATGTAAGGTTCACTGTAAATTTACATACAAGCGACGGCAGATTATTCAAATGTTTATTAAATCTGCCTGATTACTCCATTAAATAAAAATTCTGGGAATCATTCTATATTTTATACGCACGCTTATTGAAGAGACAGAGAGAGAAAGGGAGAAAAAGAGAAGAGAAATGAGAGGAGAGAAAAGAGAGGAGAAGAGAAGAGACAAAAGAGAGAGAAGAGAAAAGAGAGGAGAGAAAAGAGGAGAGAAAGAGAGGAGAGAAAGAGAGAGAGAGAGATGTTGTTTCTATGTATGTTGTTTTTATGTATGTTGTTTCTATGAATTCACTGTGGTTTGCCTCAGTCAAATGTATCTCTTTATGTTGCATTTCTCTACATGCGCACTTGTAATATTAACCATGCTTCGGTTTCGTGCTTAAATAGGTCAATTTCCTACTGGAACAGTTGACTTTACAACGTGTGACCGAAAGCAGCCGGAGCAACGTCGGCAGCTATCAGCCTCGTACCGCATCCACTTGCAAAACACGCACCACACATTTTGCCACCAGAGAGAATTTTAACAATGGCTAATCGAGTTGTACATAAATTCCCAAGGACTTCACATGACCTGACACGGAAGAGGACAGAGGCCTGAAGTGTCGCGAAAGCGGAAGGAAGGGAAGGGAAGGGAATCGGCCAAGGGCCACAGGGCTGTAGGATGTCGCCCGGGGGGGGGTAGTGTCCAAGGGGAGCGCGGGGCGGCGGTGGTGTGAGTGAAATGATTGGATGTTGTCGGAGGCGAGTGGGGGGCTCGCTGGCTATTACAAGGACCGCTGCTCTCGGCGAAGGCGGTGACGAAGTCATCGCTCGGGAAAGGGGCTGGAGCGGGGCAAGACACGGCTGCGGGAACGCCGATGAAGGTGATAATGCGGCTGCCTCGAGTCGGACGACAATGTGACACACGAGAACGCGGCGAATGGCCGTCCGTCCGTCCTCCCGAAGGGATTCCCCCTCCCCGCCGATACGTCATCCGCGACCCATCCCCGCGCGGATTTATGGCCTCCACTTCCCGGACGCAAGATAGCGCGCGCGCCCGCGCCGCCCCGCCCCGCCCCACCCCATCCCGCCCCGCCCTGCACCGACTTTATGATGGTGCATCGCGCGGATGGGTGGAGTGATGCAGTGAAGGTGTAGAGAAGGGCGAATGATCAAGAGAATGAGCGAGTGGTGCAGAGAAGGTGTACAGAAGGGCAAATGATCAAGAGAATGAGCGAGTGGTGCAGTGAAAGTGTACAGAAGGGCGAATGATTGAGAAAATGAGCGAGTGGTGCAGAGAAAGTGTACAGAAGGGCGAATGATCAAGAGAATGAGCGAGTGGAGCAGTGAAAGTGTACAGAAGGGCGAATGATCAAGAGAATGAGCGAGTGGTGCAGTGAAGGTGTACAGAAGGGCGAGTAATCAAGACAATGAGCGAGTGGTGCAGTGAAGGTGTACAGAAGGGCGAATGATCAAGAGAATGAGCGAGTGGAGCAGTGAAAGTGTACAGAAGGGCGAATGATCAAGAGAATGAGCGAGTGGTGCAGTGAAGGTGTACAGAAGGGCGAATAATCAAGACAATGAGCGAGTGGTGCAGTGAAGGTGTACAGAAGGGCGAATGATCAAGAGAATGAGCGAGAGGTGCAGTGAAAGTGTACAGAAGGGCGAATGATTGAGAGAATGAGCGAGTGGTGCAGTGAAAGTGTACAGAAGGGCGAATGATTGAGAGAATGAGCGAGTGCTTGAGCAGGTGAGTGAGGAGGCACACTCGCGAACGGAAGGGACAATCTCTGGATGACTATATTCAAGGTGCAAGAAGCGGTGGAACTGAAGTTGTTATAATTGACGGGAAAACAGATGCGTCCCAAAGAGGCAAATTCCTGGGTGGAAGTTGACACAGACGGGAGATTCGATTAAATGTATAGTGCGATTTATATAACTTCGCCCTTCAAGCCCCTATGGCCACGATGGAATATCTCACGGAATTTCGCGTTCTTCTCGCCCGTGCCGGTAGATGTCGCCTGATAGCAAACACTGCTTGATACAGTCGCGATCATGTGATATCTGGCGGCAAGACTGAGAAAGACGTGAAATACCGTGACATATTCCATCGTGGAGACGGGCCTTGAGGGGCAAAGTTACAAAAATCGCACTGTACAAGAGTGGATGAAGAGGAGGAGGAGGAGGACGGGGTGGGGCGAGATGGCGAGATGGGCAATGCTCGAAAATTGGGCGATCTGAGAAGGATGGACAAGTGAGGCAGGAGATGACGGTGGAAGCGACAGTGGGATGGGACGGCGATTCCAGACCAGATGGCGAGCGCGGGCGAGAGGTCGCAGTCAGAGAGGGAGAGGGGGCTGGGAGGGAAGGTGGAAGGAGCAGTCTCTTCTAGGGGAAGCGGGGCACGTGGCCGCTCACTTACCCCTCGACCGTTCGTGAGTCAGTGTCTCCACGGTTCCCCCTGGACAGCCCCTGCGGACCATGATGTCTGTCGCGCTCGTATTCCCTTATCTTCTACTTATGTGTATTTGCTTAAGGGTCTTCAACGACCCCCTCAAATATGGCAGCGTCGAATTGCCGCATTACTACTATCGTTTTTATGCCTTTGCGATGCTCAGATAAGCTCCCTCTTGAGAACGGTTTCTCCGTAAATCTTGCCTCGAAATAGTTTTTCTCTTCTTGAAACGTGTAGCAAAAAATAATTATGACCGAGCTGCGTTATTATTCAGACGAAGTTACATCACTTGAAATCCATTGGCACCGCGAGGGACAATGAAGGGGAGATTGTCCCTTGCTTTTCCTTTTATGATTTAATCTTCTGAACACACAATTGCCCAAATGATGTGGTACTTGAAGTTGAATGAGTAACCCTAGCAATAGAAGACACTGCTTAAATTTTTAGTACTATCGTTCTAACTGATTTAGCAGTATGAGATAAACAACCCCTTCGCGTAACAATTCCACTCTATGGTCCGATTAAAATAAGTTAGTGATTGACAGATGCGAATGGAAAGGAGCGACGTTGATAAGTTGCGTACCACTGAGCACGTGTTCCCTGGACACGAAAATAAACACTTGAAATAAATACTTATAAAAGTAACCAAATCATGTACTCATATCGTATGAACCACCAGCTTCAGAAGCACAACTGTCAATCACCAACTTCTTTTAATTGGATCATAATTCTGTGATCACGAAGTAAAAGTTCTTAATTCAGTTTTTGGCAAAATTGGGATAAGTACAGAAACTAAAAGTGAAATATCTATATTTCATAATAGTAAAACGACCGAATTCAAATGTTGCCTTCTTAAGGAGAAAAAAGCGGTGGGAAATAGCGTCGAGCATAGTAAGAAGCGTTGGCTCAATAATCTAAGACTCCTTTTCTCCGAACTAAGATTTTTGACTTAAGAACTTTTACCCCGTGACCACAGATTTCTCGTTAAAGCCATCTGTTGAAATCGTTCTTGGGCGTATGGGTGGGCTCTGTTGGGCGCGATGCGCGGCGGCGGAGACGAGGACAAGGAAGAGAGGAAGCTAGCGAGAGAAGGCGAGGGTCGCCGCCGCAGGTAGCGCGCCTCGCGGGTGGGCGGTGCAAATATTGGGATGCACTTGACACGGCGCGCGGTGCCAGCGTCAACGGCGAGGCGGCGCGGGCCGCGACCTCCCTCCGGCCCCTCCACCGCCCCCGTCCCCGCCCCCGCCTCCGCCGCCGCCGCCGCGCAGGAGCTGTTTGGCATCGCGACGGCTCTAGGGCAACATAAGAGACACTGCAGGGGAAAGACACGTGGCCTCGGAGGTCGTCTATAGTGCGATCCCTTAAACTTTGCCCCTCAGGGCCCGTCTTCACTTTGGAATACGCCAAATACCGTGATATATCAGTCGTGCCGCTAGATATCACATGGTCGCGGCCGTGTCAAGCAATGTTTGCGATCATGCGTCGTCTAGCGGCACGAGCGAGAAGGACGCGAAATGACGTGAGATATTACATCGTGGCCATTGGGGTTTCAGGGGCAGTGTTATAAAAATCGCACTACAGGGAAGAGAACTGGTAACAACTGCTTCATTCACGCTTCGATTTCTCCCCCGTAACAACCATGAAATCAAAATAATACTAAAGTTGAATTACTATTAATCACTTTGAACTTCATATTTTATATTGACAAGGTGATAACACATTTTCTTTAATTCTAAATCAATTTTGTTAATAAGAATTCAGTCACAATTTATCATGTTTTCTTCACATGTTACTTATAATTCTTTCTAAGTAAATATTCTAAGTAAAAATTACATCCTCAAATACGCTGACGAGAAAAAAAAGCCGATTTTAGATTTGCAATTTTCTGCATAGCCTTCGCGAATCTCAGTAATTTGTTTGGATAAATAAAGATAGTGATTATTAATTAAATCGGTTTTTACATGAAGAAAGGATATTTTTTAACAATCCAAAAAAATATTGCAAATAAATTATCAGAGCACTCGTAACTGACAGTGAAGATTATGGACTGATTATGGACAGAAGAACGTAATTCAGTTATTTAAAAAAGGGTACTATTTCTTCATGAAATGAGTCCAAGCATTGGATTTTACAAATACAAGTTTGAAAAAAAAAATCATTACAGAATGAAAGGTATCGCCTGCAAACAAATTATTAACGTTGTTAACAAATTAATAATTGTTATCGTTATAATTATTATTATGATTACTGTCTTAAAATAATTTTAAGTTCCATTGTATTTAATTCTTAATTATAGTATGTAAATTTTAGTGTTCTGCCACCAGGTTGCATAAACCTATCTGCGGAAATAACAAATATCTATTTATCTAACATTCATTAGTACCTGTCTTGTTTTGAATGACGAGTTTAGTACACATGCTTTTGGTTCTCGTAGCACATTTATATACTAGTAAGAAAGGAAGAACTTATGTTTTTAGGCGAGCGCAGCGGGGCAGGAGCAGGTGCGAGGAGTGCCAGCGCGCGCCGGCGGCCGCTAAAAGTGCAGGCCGAGGGCGGAATCGAGGTGCGAAGTAATCTGGCGCCGAAGGGGGCGCGGGAGAGGGAGAGCGCGAGGGCGCACGGCGGCGTCCCCGGGGGCGCCGGGGCGGGAGGGGACGCCTGAAAAATGGCGGCGCCGATGTTTCGGGACGGGGCCGGGACGGAGTCGGGACGGGGGCGTCTTGTGAATGAAAGTCGCGGGGGGTCGCGCTCCGGACAGCCCCGTGATGGATTACGCCGCGCGCGGGGATGCCCCTCCCCCTCCGCCACCCCATGCGCCGGTGCTGCCAACCTGTAGGGAGCGGCGCTGCCACGTTGACGAAAGAGCGCGTTATTTCTGATACAAGATACCTCCAAATACGCATAAACATGACTCGTAAAAACGCATATCGGAAGTTGTGTAAAATTAATGCAAAATAGAGAAATCTCTGAAAGTTAAAAACAAATAAGAAAATAATATTACATACTTCTATACATATTTCTACTAGTTCAAAACAATTTTTGGGTGTAATATATGTCAGCAACTAAAAAAGTTAAAAACAGATTGTATACATATGAAATGTGAAATTAATTAATGTTTCGGTGACTTCTTCCTCAAATTCTCCACACACTGATTAATCTTTTAAAATGAGTTCGGAAATCAGTAATATCTGAAATAGCTTGAGGATATACACCCTGTAAGTATAGAATGGACGTTTACACAGGCCGAATAGCCACGGGCCCTTAGGTTATACATCACGCAAAAGACACTTGCAAGCGCTTTCGTCCGAAAGAAGAATGATAAAGAAAAGGAAGAGCCCAGACCAAAATATTCTGAAATTTCCTCGTAATCCCACATTGTACTCTGAAGCACTAGTAAGATGAAAATAAAGAGGCATGATTATGTGTCTGGATGCCTGAGATACAAATATTTCTAAGCATTAGTTTATTGTAATTCGTACCATCCTACCAAGATCACTGGAGACATATATTGGTAAAGTACGAAGCAGATGGAAGGGAGAGAAAACTTGTCAAACACGTCCATGTCATGATATCTTCGTTGTAGACGGAAAAGAAAGGAACGAGAGTAGAAAGAAAGCCTTGGTTTTGCGATCGAATACATTGATGAGGCAAGAGAAATATGGAGAAAAAAGACGACGTCTAGAGAAATGGTGAAGCGAAGAAACCGGCGAGAAGCACTGTCGGACAAGGAGAGAGAAACAACGGATGGGATAAGGTGTGCAGCGGTGGCGGCGACGCAAAAATGTATCATCCGTTGTTGCGGCGGCGGCGAATCTCGTGATAGAGGAGTGAAGGAGTCCCGAGGAGGTTCCGTATCAGGAATGCGGTCGGGACGGGGCGGGGTGGGGCGGCTGGCGGCGTGCCACGGCGCCCGCGAAATAACGGACAATAAAGCGCCTGATCCAGCGGCGCGCAGCCTCCGCGCGACAGCCGAGCCGCCTAAGCCCGCGGTGACTCATCCGAGCTATTTCATTCTATTTGTTTCAATCCCCCGCTCCCCAGCCCATCCCGCGCCCGCCCGCCCGCAGGACGCCGGAATGCATATAATGAAGCGGGGCTGGCACCGGCCGCCGCGCCGCGCCTACAGACAGCGCGCGTGTCGCAGCCCGGTTTCTTCGTCCAATTTCCCAGCGTCGCCCGGGATTAAACAGGCATTTCTTTGCTGGGTTGTATTCATGAGAAATACTTGTATATGCTTCGCAAGCCCGAAATGAAATATCAAACATACCCGTTTTCACAAGAAAATCTGGAGCAATGGAATGCATTATGCGAAGAAAATGTATACAGCTTTCTTTAGTTTTGTCGTCAGGGGGTTACGAGATACAGGAATGAATCCAGCTGAACATTACCACTGCAGTGTGTTCGGAGAAGAGCATTACCAAAACAAGAGTTGCAATTGATGCGTAAAGTGAAATGAGTGCGTAACGTAATTAAATGTGAGATTTAAACGTGTTCCCGACTAAATTGACGAACTCACCTGATACAAAGAAAAGCCGAGAGGGAGTATTGAAGACGTATGACGTCCAGCGTGGGAGATGGGCGGTCGCGGCCAAGTAGCGGGATCGCCGCCGACCCTATCGTCGCGATCGGGACAAAAGGCGATCGCCGCAGGCGTAGTCCTCCCCTCCCCTTCGGAAGTCCAGAAGAGGGCGAGGGCAAGGGCGGGAGCGAAGGCGAGGGCGAGGGCGGGGACGGGGGCGGGGCGAGGGCGAGGGCGAGGGCGAGGGCGAGGGCGAGGGCGGGGGCGGGGCGAGGGCGGGGGCGGGGCGAGGGCGGGGGCGGGGACGGGGCGAGGGCGGGGGAGGGTAGCGGCGGGGGCGTAAGCGATGGCGGGGGCGAGGGGGAGTGCGGGGCGCAGGTGGGCGTGGGCGGGGGCGATAACGGAAGCGATGGCAATGGCGGGGGCGATGGCGGGGGCAGGGGCGAGGGCGAGAGAGAGCGGGGTGAGAGCGAGGATGGGGGCGGGGGCGGCGGCGAGGGCGAGGGTGGGGGGTGGGGGCGGGAGCGAGGGCGGGGGCGAGGATGGGGGCGGGGGCGGGGCGAGGGCGGGGGCGGGGCGAGGGCGAGGGTGAAGCGGGGGCGAGAGCAAGGGCGAGGGCGAGCCCTTTGACGCTGTAATGCGCCCGCTAATTCGCTTACCGGTGCAGGTGCAAATGCACTCGCCCCTCCCACCGGCTTCCCGGCCTGCAACGCACGCCGCCTGACGCTCTTCACCTTGCACGCCCTTGGAATCGCGCTCCTGCATTCTATTAAATTGAGACGACTGGATTTAGTGCAGTTTTTCCAACAACAAAACAATATCCCTATGATAAAGCTGCAACAAAGTCTCCTTCCCGACCCCAACATCCGTCAACTCGCAAGTCCTCGATTTCAGTGTAATTTACGTTTCCTATGATTCACAATCACACGATTTTGTGTTCAGAATTACGTCTGCGCAAACGAATCTCACAAAAATTTCCAAAAATTAAACAAGTCATTTAAGAATTGTTTAATATTTGTTATTTAACCCTATCACATCCTCCAGATGGAGATTCGAATTCTCACTACGAAATTCTTTAAACCCAATTCTTATCTGATTCCTCCCAAGTTATTATAGAAGAATCCCAGAAAAATACTTGTTTTTCATAGGTTCAAATAACCTACAAAAAACACTTCTTTTTGATAGATTCAAACATCCTACGGGAACTCTGGTGAGACGCTCGAATATATTATACTCTTTCCGGCATTTACACGAATCATTAAGATTCGTCCATCAGACCGACAATAATTAAACCTAATTTTGAAATGAAATATCGGAAAAAAAACGTTAGGTATCAAAAAAGCGTTTTGAGGAATTTGGAAGCCATGATTGGAGGTGATCACTTTCCATTGCTCTCTAGGAAACTGATTGACTTTATTTTTAGCCTAATCTTTTGAGAATATTGTAGACGAATTCTAGAAAAACATGATTCTGAGTGTTCTAAGGCTCCCGAAGTGCTGAAAGGACTGTGAATTAGTATTTTACCCTTCCAGCTCCGTGTGAATCCTTAGGATATGATTCGTTATAACGACAATCATTCCGTATATATGCGATATTTAATCCCACTAGCGTAATGATACAGGCATTTCTGGAAAGATAGTGACCAAGTAACAGAAGATCAACAATGCAATTAAAATCTATCCGTCGGCCACCACACGCTCGCATACATTCGTACCAGCGTGTCATCTTTCAAGAGCAACTCCCTCCTGCTCTGATGAGGTCTCTCATTAACGGACAGCGCAGACGAACGCTCCAGGATACACGAAGTCCATCCTGGGTAACGCTACCATTCACGCGAGCCTCAGCTTTGGCAAGATTAAGCGAGATTCGAACCTGGCACTCTGTGTTTCATCGCACATGCGGTGGTGATCCCTCAGCGTCACCGTGTGATCGTTCGATGAGGCGAGGCGAGCCGCGAGGAACTTTCATGGTAGTGCATTACAGCGTCATAAGTTGCCGTTTCCCCTGCGATCTGTACTGCACAGTATGTGTGCAATTCATAAAACAGCACTGTCATTTATTTAGTAGAATCACTAAAGTTTAGAAAGTGTCTGACACATCTGGGCCTTTCATTTAATTTAAATGAAATAGTAAAGAAGCGAACCCCGCAGGCAAATCCTGTTTGAATTTCTCCTAAACAGTTTAACCACCATCGACAACGGAGAGCGGCGCGGCAACGCGTTATAGCACCGTCGAGCCAGCGATGGTCTGGTGGTCGCGGAGGTCGGGGAGAGGGGGGGGCGGTGGGAAGTGTGAGGAGCGGGGCAGGGGGGGGGCGTGTACTTGGCGCGTTCAGAATTGATGAGCTAGTAGCGCTTGCGGGAATCCATTGGCCGATTGCTCTGAGCAGTAGTTTCAAGGCGAATGTCGGAGAATCATCCTACAACACGGACGCGTGCGATCCTTCCTCTTCTATTCTCATTCCTCACCTGAGCGCCCAGCGATTAGCCAAATACCAGTTCTTAGAAGGCCCATCCCACTGATTCAGAAAATCCTCGACACGCACCCCCATCTCCGTGCCTTAAACGCGGCTCATGGTGGGCAAATGGGGAAAATAAATTTAAAAAACACTGTAGAGATAAAGGTATAAAGCAGTTCAAAAAACTTGTCTCAGCATTTCGTCGGAACTAAATGTACTGAGTGGTCTCTGGTAACAAACTGTTCCTTTCGTCAAAATCAATGGCGTGATTTAGCTTCAGCCTTGCTGATTTCAATACAATGTGTTCGAAAGTGCCTTATATTAGCGACAAACTTAAAATTTCTCACAAGAAGTAGTTATTGTACACTAATCAACAAAACGAATAATCCAAAGAATGTTTTCAAAAGTGATTTAAGATTTAATCTTCAAATTTATCATTCAGAGATGTTTTGATATTCCGAAAGACAGATTTCGAATAAAAAGATTAGGCGTCTATAATATTTCGGTGGTCACGGGGTAGAAGTTCTTAAGTCAATTTTTGGTGAAATTGGGTTAAGTACTGAAACTTAAAGTTAAGTATCTATATTTCATTTTAGTAAAACGAAAGAACTGAAATGTTGTCTCCTTAACGAGAAAAAAGCGTTGGGAAATAGCGTTGAACGTAGGAAAAGGCGTTGGCTCAGTAATCTAATCCTTGTTTTCTCCAAACTAAGATTTTTTTACTTAAGACCTTTTACCCTGTGACCATAGATTTAGGAAATGTTAAAAATATTAGATCCTTTTTCGAACGAATACAATACCTTCAAATTCGTATTATGATAACGGACGTGAAAATATATTACTTATTAAAATGTTCCTGTTTTACTTTACTGGAGAATTTGGGTTTACTGGAAAATATATATTTACATAATGCGGGAATATGCGTAAATTTGCGTATTTTAAGGGTGGTAAATAAGTCTTAACATTGTTAAGAGATGATGCGGTATCGAGATGATGCCATCACTCCGTTAATCCTATTTAAATGTATGCCAACACTATTTATATGTACGCCAACATTCAGTAATGACTGCTAGCATTTCAAAGGAACATCTCATGTTCAATCACGCACACCATATCATGGGAGCACAGCGACACGTTTTCGGCAATCATTATCCCACACAAACACGACGATGTAGCGGTGCCTCCCCTCCAAGAGTCTATGCAGCGCATCATTGCGGTAAGCGTCATTGCACGACTGAAACAATAAGGCGGCACAAATGAGAATTGAAAACGTATCGAAGTTCGTTCAATACTCCCTTTTCCCTGTTGGCAATATGATGCCACGAATTTGTAATCAGAAACAAGATTGAAAGTAAGAGTGAAACTTGAGAACACGTGTTTTTTGGTTCCATGATTTAAACCAAGTTTCATGGTTTAAACCAACAAATTTACGTTTCTTTTTTTCTTTTCAGTATCTAATAGTCCATTCGAGAGGCGGCAATAATAACGAGGACAAGCCGATTACTAATATGTACAAAATAAGTAAGCGTGAGAAGTAAGGGGAGAGTGAGGAGGGAATGGAGGGAGAAAGAAGGGAAAAAGATGAAAGAACAATGGGAGCATGGTGGAGAAATTATGTAGCGCTCTTTGCTTCAAGGCACGAAACAGCCTCTCGCATTCAAAGCAGGTGGCAGCAAGGGCGATGCCAGCGATTGAGGGCGGCGGCGGCGGTGGCTGAACCCTTTGAGGGCGCTTTCAGAAAAGGCGGCATCCCCTGCCCTCGTTCGCAAGAGCAAGCTGTCGGACACAATGCGCTTTTAAGCTCGTTATTATAAATGCTACTCATTCACAATATATCAATATAGTGTATATATATATATATATATATATACATACAGAGGCGTAACTAGGTATTCAGGCGCCCATGGCAAGCATAAAATTTGCGCCCCTGCCAGGATAGATCAAATGAGGGTTGTTCTTATTTGTTTTAGCGGATGTACTGTAAATAGCGCCCTTTGTAAGTGGCGCCCACGGCACGCGCCTTGTCTGCCATACCGTAGATACGCCTCTGTATATATATATATATATATATATATATATATATATACACACATACATACACACGTACCAAATTTCATTATTCAAACATTTCGCTTCAGCAACTTGCGTGATACCACGACGCCGGCGAAACGACCTTCGTTCTCGTCTTACAGAATTGTGAAGAGAATTTCGCATCTACCTCCACATACCATGCACCTAAAACACGCCAAGTGCACCTCTAATTCCAACACGCACTCCACTGCCGGAGAGAATGCCCAATCTGAGCGCGCCTGGCGGCGCTCGTCGCAGTGGGAGGGGGCCGAGCCGCGTGGCTGCGTGCCTTGGGAAGCGGCTTCGCGGATCGCGCGCTGCCCCAGCGCCGTCAATAACCCCAAACAAGGCGACGCGCGCGCCAGCACGCCGCTCCGGCGACCTTGAGGCCCCGGCGGCGGCCGTGTAAGGAAGCGGTGCCCGACCGACGACCGCTCGCCGCCGCCCCGCGCCGCCGCAGGTAGAAACGGCGGCGCTTCCACAACATAAACCTGACGACATTCCTCGCTTTGCAAACCAACGTCCAACGACCAGGTAATGGACGGCGTGCTATCTGGATTACTAATTTCCAATGTGCGAACAAGTTGGAAAAAAAACAACAACAAAAAACTATGCAGTCTCCGGCAATGTGAGCGGTGTCTATGCTTTCATTAGATTACCAGAAACTCGAAAAAAAACCCAACTAATTTACTAATTTCAAATGAGCGCACGTGTTGAAAAAAATTATACAGCCTCCGGACATGTGAGGTGCCTATGGTTTTGTTACATACCCAGGATCTCGCGAAAAATACAAAAATAATGTTTACTTTGGATATGACTGCAAAATGCAAATATTCGATTATGTATTTATAGGAAAAAGCACGGAAAAATACAATTTTCCACCGTCATGATTCGAAAACTAAGACTTTCCGGTCAACGGTGCTGAAGAGCCAACAAAAACAATGTTGAATTTGGGGTGGGTGGATGGGGGAGGGTTATTGCCCCCTTTCATCGGTCTCATAAGTCTGTTCATACGCTCCTCCAAACAATATTGTAGAATATACTACTCGTACATACAGTACCTATTTTATACTTTTAAAACTCCTGTTCTTTTGTGATGATTAGTGTCAAATTATTTTTGTAGACGTAAAACAGTTTTCAACCGCTTCGATTCCCTTTTAAAGACTGATGGGTGACATTTTGTCTTCAAAAATGTGAAAATGCTCGTATGGGGTAATTTTAAATAGTATCAAGAATTTTATTTTGTATATTATTTTATATTTATTCTTCCTTGTTTTTGAAAAAATAAGAACTTACATGCACTTATTTTGGGTTTTGTATTTCAATAATTTCCGCTGCCTAGGAATAAGATGTTTCACAATTCCTATTTCGAAATTAACTATTACGTAGTATTTCACAATGACTATATTTCAATGTCACTGCGTCGCAATACCATCTGCGTGGAACGAAAGGTTAGGGGTTCGAATGCCGCCGCATAAGGTACGTGCGTCGTAACTCAATGACTGTGACGTGGAAGGCGACGGTACTATCTCTTAGAGTAATTACTTGGCGGTGTAAGTCACAAACCAGCCGAAAAGCTGAAAACTAAAAAACAAGGAAAAAATATCCAGAGAGATAAATCATTTGCTCACACTCTCAAAAATAAACTGTTTAAGAAAATGGCCGATGTAACATCGTGACTTGAGAGCAGAACTTTTGTCTATATGAAATGGGAACGCAGGTTCAATCACCTGAAAAGGGGAGTGGGGTCGAAGATATATTTTGAAAAATTAAGCGCAAAATAATACAATTTCAGGCATTTTCTTTGCCTTAAGCTAGGAAAAGAAAAAAACTTAAAATAATTATGAAAATCAATTGTATAAACAAAAATTAACTTTTTAAATGAAAAGTCTGAAATATCGGGACAATTGCCGTCCCGACTTGGTCACTGCCGGGACGCGGAACAAATTAAAAAAATCGGGACTGTCCCGACGAAATCGCGACGGTTGTCTTCTGGCCAGAGAGCCTGGCTTCTTCAAGTGTCTCGTTGCGGGCCGATAGGATAATTCGGGAGTCGCGTGTATGCAACAGTAACTCCGCCCTGGGACATTGCAGCGAACAGCGCACTGTAGGCGATCCCCGAAACCTTCCTCTACAGCATTTACTGTCACCATTTGCTTCTGAAAATAGACACATTTTCATAGCAATGTCTGTTACAGGTGTCAAACAAAGATTCTACAATTCTACTCCGCAACCCGTTATTCGTTGCACATTCGAACGTCATGTACTATGATGTGCTCTTGAATGGGCCTGCGCGATCTGAAGCCAAAATAGATATACATATGCTGCAAAACACATTTCAAAACAAACTGCCACGGCGACATATTCCAAATTTTGCAAATGCATCGCACCCACTCTCATTCGCTGCAATTCCCCGCGGGCGCGCTTTCGTCCCGCGTTTCGCATGCGACAGACAGGAGATGTCCCGCAGCGGCGGCGAATTCTATATTCTAAGTCCTTAAAATTGGATTTTTGTGCAAATTAATTTGCACACATATTACATTTATTCCGGCACCGCAGGCGCACTCGTTGGAGCAGGATAACAGGAATTATTCCCGAAAATTCTCATCTCTCGCAAAACACTGTAAATCTCACTAGCGACGGCTTGCTATGCGTTGTAATATTTAAAAAAAAGCTTTACAAAAAATTCGTAATTTATTACATTGACATTGAACGTGAAGATCTATTTCTATCGGAAATCGACGGAAGAATTAAATTGACGGAAGAATCGAATTTCTAACGGAAGGCACACAATTTCAGAGGTAATCAAATTATTTTTCATAATTATCCTCATTTCAATATTAAGTGTACAAAATAGAGTAGCAAATGATTTCTCCAGCTTTAACATCTTTTCGTGTTTACGAACAATAATTCTCTAATTTTCTTTTTTATTGATAGGGAATGCCGCATAAGAGGTATTCATATTTTATCGACAGTGAAAAATGAAAAGGTAATCCTGGCTCATGGATACTGTCACCGCGCAAACATTTTTACTTAAATTCTCTCTGTGGAATTGCTTTGACGGTTTCCCAATCAGTTGCAAAAAGGAGGAAACATGCAACAGTATGATCACACAGCGCCATGAATTGGTCGTGAACACTCGCACAGAAAGCAAGTGAATGATTAGCTGATCTTAATTATACACTATGTTTATCATCCTCTAGGAAGTAGAGTTCAAAATATGATTGGAAATAAATTCTAAATGCTCACGGTAATGATATAGTCCAATTCTGGATTCATTCCTTTTGTGCAATCCCAATTAACGCGTTTTGTTTTTTCTGAGATTACAAATATTATTTTTTTGTGTAAAACTGAATCAAATTGTCAATCAATATATCATTTCAACAGCAACTTTTTACTCGTGTTGATCGCGTTTCATTACTGCAAAACTGACAAAAGGAAAACTTTTAGTCAGCGTTTCATTAATACAGCAGACGACGGAAGTGTGTGTTTCAATGTTAGAAAAATTGCACGCGAGATCATAATTTGCAGTTCAAACAGATATATCGTGGTGTGAAAGTGGAAAAGGCTTTACAGAGAAGGTAGTATGATAGGAGATTAACAAACAACATGATACTTTTATACGCCTGTTGCAGAATTTGTGCTATGTTAGTGATAAACATGATGAGCCAAACGCAATGTGTATAGGTACATACGTACACATCCATCTGTAGTGTTGGTTTGAGGATACTCATGTTCTCGGGCGACGTTCATTAGTATTAAACACGATTGATATGATAATTGTTCACAAAAAATAATGTAGGATGCTACTGATTTTGCGCAAATAATTGCAATTAAATCTCAATTTAGGGATCCGAATACTGCATTAAAAATTGGCTTGTTGTGATATGCTAATATACTTTTGAGTATTACGACGATTTATGAATACATTTATTAACGACGAAAATAACTTTCCCAATTGAACTAACATTTCGTATTCCGTGCACAAGTTGATAGTGGATGGCAGAAACGACGGAGGATCTGACGCTCTCCGATATTGTTTGGATCTTCATTTTTTTTATTAGAAAGTGGGTTCGCCCTAGCATTACGTAGGGTAGGATTCCTATTGCTCCTTCACAAACTAAACTTTTGTTCCATGTATAAGATATTTTCTCCTAGGATACAAAAATCTCGAATAATAAACACTTCGACCTTTCAGCATCTTTTCCAAATACGATTTGACCTACGTTAAAAACAAGGCAGACTTCAAGTACGGGAGTTTCTAGTTTTGAGCAGTGAGCAATTCACACACCGGTTGTTGAAGAGAAGCAGGAAGAGAAGATGCTTCGAAGAACATCCGGTCGGTCCCGTAGCCCCGATTAATTGACTGATCAGTGATTGCGGGCGCGTCAATTGTTAATGTCATGCATACCGTAAGTACTGTGCATGTTTTTGTTGAGGGAATTGGTGGCAATCTTTCCCGGCTGGATGGCGAGATCCGTCGCCGACTTACACGTCAGTTCGTGGGATTTTTCCCCAACCATGATGTCCGTGGCCCGTTTGTTAGGATACTGATCCGCCATTCGCCTGGTATTGATAGAGAAACGAAGGAAAAACTACCGCTCAGAGCAGCCGGCCGCTAGAATTCTCCTCCAGACAGCGGCTGAACTCGACCTAGCCATGTTAGCTAGTGCTCATAGCCCGAGGACTCACTCAAGGGGACGTCTGCGATGCTGGCGCGAGGAGGCGGGTTGTGTGTGTGTGTGTGGGGGGGGAGGATTCAAGACCCAATTTAAAAGTGTCCTCCGCGCCGGAGGGGAGTCTGAGGGGGCGGTGACGGTGGAGAGTTACGTTCGAGGCCTGAGGCGCGCTTCTCCAGCTGAAACGTGAAGCGGCGCTGTTACCCGTGTTTTAGCTCGGCGACGGAGTAGCAGGAGGAGAAGGAGGGGGCGGTGCTGCGGAGGCAGCAGCTATCTTCATGGCACAGTTTTCCTGTTGAGAGCGGGGAATTAAATGAGGCAGCAAAACTCAAGCGTTATCGCCCGGCACCTGCCTGAAGCGATCTGGATTAATGTCCCTGCTTGAGAACGATAATACGTGCTTTAGTAAGCCATAACTCGAGGAGTTCCCGGACTGATACAGGCGCTGGACGGGCCGCCCGCCGCTCGCTCCCCCGTCCTCCAGGTGCCGCGTGGCGTCGCGTCGTCGACAGGCATTTGCATAGGCCGCCAGCAAATAGGGGTTAGTGTGCGCTCTATCGGACGGGCTGATAAACAGGTTCAAGTGCGCGGCGCGGCGCTCTCTTTCTGCAAGTGGCGGCGGCGGCCGAGAGCTCTGGAACGCGCGCTCTAACGCCGCCACGCGAGTGTGCGCACTCAAGGACGATGTGCCGACGATCACGGGGGAATCAAGAGGATAGATGCGGCTGCGCATCTGGACGTTATCAGTTTAACGTATAAATACTTTTTTTCGACAAGAATATAAATGCTACTTACATTTTCTTTCCGTGGCGTTCAATAAATTGACGTATTCTCCTGTCAAGATAAAGTTTTGTAAACGTTTTCACAAAAAAAAATTTGTTGAGATCGATTGTTTCCTCTCTTCGGGCGTCTGCTGTGGTCATTAGCCTGTCAACTCCTAAGGTCACTAGTCCCGTAAGGGCAGAGGTATGCGTGTAAATGTAGAGGTGTTCCGTAAGTGTAGTGCTTGATTTACCACAGGAGTTGGCGGTGTTTTTCCCCCGCTGAATGCGATATCCAGCGCCGTAGGCTTGCCGAGTTTTCCCCATCCAGGTATCTGTCACCAGTGCGGCACCGCCCAAACCTGGACAAGCTCTAAGGTCCTGATTGTCCTCCCGACATGTGCGATAGTGTAGTGCATGTTCCTGTGTAAATATCGGGTGAGGAAAGGACAAGGAAGAGGCACGAAAATTCGCGCCCGGTCCGTAGCCCTTTTGTTAGGGTATTGCTACGGCATTCGCCTGGCGTTGATCGGAGAAGCCACCAAACAGAACCACCGAAAACCGATAAGAGCAGCTGGTATACGACAGCGGCTGAATTTGATTTAGTAATTTAGCTAGTGTCGAAAATCCTGCCACAGTCGAGACTCGAACCCTAGGACCTCCCGGTTAGAGGCCCATCTGGGTCATCAGTTGATAGAGCCACCCTGAGTCGCCTTCGCCGATGAATTTTGTTGGGAACTTGTTACTCAGCAGTGGGATTGATTGCAAAGGAAATATTTTCATAATCCTCCAGAAGAAATCAATTACTAAAATAACACTTTTGTAGCCCTAGCCAGAGAGCGCCAGCGACCCATAACGAGGGCGGTGGATTGAGACACGCGCCGTTTCCCCAGCCCATCTCCGAGCTTGACATGTGTGTTATTACATCATTATGCGGAAAACACGTGTTCAGTGGACAATGTGTTTTATTGTAAAGCAGGCGTTCAAAAGCTTCCAACGTCATGTGTTTCATTGATAACTTCCAAAGGCGATTAGTGGTTTCAATTTTTTGAGAAATGACATCCTGAATCGCAGAAGCCCCACGGCGGGGGGCCACACGCGGTTGCCAACCGTCCGAGAGAGGCTGTCTGCGTGGAAGGGCGACTGGTGTTGCACTCCCCTCGGGTCAGCCGCTCTCTCTTCCCGGCGCCAACGGCCCGACACGTCTTCGCGCGTCGCCGGGGCGCCCGCGGCTGGCGCAGACAGCACTCGAGGGCCGAGGCGAAGGGTGGGGGACACGGCGCGCCGGAAACGCGACGCGAATTGAGGAGCCCCTGCGCCTGTAACACGCCAGCCCAACACACACCACTCGCTCACATATGGATGAGCCACTGCACTACTTGACCGGTTCACTAGTCATATTTATTCTATTTCTCCCAATTTCTTCTCCTCGTTCGCCGCCGTTCGCACCGTGGCGCTGGAGGTGAAGCGGCGGCGGCGCGGCAGACGGTGATGGGGATTTGGGGAAGAAGCGAAGGGTTGAGTGGGGGAGACGCGCGGCGACGGTAATAACGAGAAAGAAAGGGATCAGCGCAAGCGGAAGCAGTGAGGGCGCTGGCGGCGGCGGGCGGTGGCGGTGGCGGGTGCAGCCAAGATGGCGCGAGGGGCGGAAGCGCCGAAAGCGACGATGAAAACAGGAGGCGGCGGCGGCGGCAGCGCGAGCTCCTGCGGCCCGCTCCGCTCTTGTTTTATTTATGCAAATGGCGGCGCCCGGGGAGGGGGCGGGCCAGGGGTGCGCAGCGCGGCGCGCGGCGCGAGGCGGAATTAAAGGAGCGCACACGCGGAGGCGCCGAGCCACATTCGCACCTCATCTTGCCGCTCTGCGGCGGCGGTGTTCAACTCACGAAGGAAATTTTCAAAAATGCACGGAGGGAATCTACCTTTAACCTATGTATGAGCATCGTTTGTTAGAAAAGTGAGATACACTTCGATTTAAACGGTAGGTGCGTTGACACTTGTCAACTGTGACCATTGGCGGATCCAAGGAGGGATCCACAAGGCCTCCAGTTTTCGTTTGTTACTTTATTTTATTTGGCAAAACTGATTTAAATATTTTTATCTTAGAATTATGTAACTACTTAAACAATAATATTGTATAGTATCTTGTCTACAGGTACATAAATAATATACAATATAATAACAAATGTTCATTATTTAACAAAAATCTATGATGAACCTCACCAAAATGATCGGCTGGATCCGCCCTTGGCTGGGACGGTGTCATTCAATCACGAGGATGAACGTCTCTATAGTGAAGTCACTGTAGTGAGATTTAAACTCCCGATTGGATGACAGTGTCACAGATGAAGTGTCAACGGACTTAATGTTTTAATCGAAGTACAGTCAGCAGTTCAGAGGGGTGCACATAAATTTCACTTCCTAGCATATGTGTATTTTTATAAAAACTTATCCACGAAAGGTCTAAGAATGGTTGTAATAATATGGAGAATGCATAAGCACTAATAATGTCAAATACGGCCCGACAATTGTAAAAAGTACTAGAAGCGATTGTACCAATCGTACCAGAAACGAGAGGAGGGCTCCGTTGGACGCAGGCGTCGTTCACAGCGGGATTCCGCTCGCTGCGTTTCGAAGTGAATTCCGCTGCGTCCGTCGACAGCAGTATGCAAATCAACTGGAGGATGTACAACAGTTTCCCTTTCAAAATGTTATCCCTTCCTGGAAATCTCTTAAAATAGCTATACTCGGCTTCGATACTTTATAAATTGCGCATGCTTGTCGACTCGAATAACACCTGTGATTCAACATCGCATTACAAACGGATTTCCTTATTCGAAAAGGATAGAATGTAAAATGGTTTAAAATCTAATTGCATCACAAATAAAATTAAATGTCTAATATCATAATTCCACGAGGGCTAATCGTATTTATTACTCTAATCCCCCGTCATACTTTGGGCGCAAGTAGTGTACATTCATAAAATCTTAATATAGTGTACTTCTTTTCAAAGTAAAACGAAATACAAAACACAAGTTTCATGTCTTTCTGAGATGGTAATAATCATGAACATAAATATCTTCTTATATTGTTCCCATACACCGCACTTAGACGCTCAAAGTTTTCAGCAAATAAAGACTCAACGAGGACTCTTTACATGGCTCGTCACTTCCTTGCACTATAGCGAGAACTTTCAATTTTTCTCAGCATCTCGCCCACCATCCACAAGGCGCTGTGCATGTGTTCGCCATCGCGTGCGTTAACAAGGCCCCAGGAGGCAATGCGCCTGCGCCTGCTATGTGAAGCTCGCGGAGGAACAGAGGCAAGCGGAGAGAATGATGTGAGGCAGGTGAGGAGGATACGAGGCAAGCGGGAAGAACGTGAGCAGGCGAGGATGTGAGGCAGGCGGGGAGGGCGCGAGGTAGGCGGGGAGAATGTGAGCCAGGTGAGGAGGGCACTTGGGCAGGTACAGAGGATGTGAGACAAGTGGGAAGCTCACGAGACAGGCACGGAGGATGTGAGGCAGGTGGGGAGGACACGACGCAGGCAGGGAGGATTTTAGGGTAGTGGGAATACCGCAAGGCACGCGGGAAAAAGCGAGATAGGTGGGGAGGACACGACGTAATCGGGGGCAGAAAGGCAGGTGGGGAGGTAGAGACGCAGGTGGGAACGATGTGAGGAGGCAGGCGTGGAGGATGCGAGGTAGGTAGGGAGGACGCGAGGCAGACGGGAAGGACGCGAGATAGGTGGGAGGAAGAGATGCAGTTGGGGAGGATGTTAGGAGGCAGGCAGGGAGGATGTGAAACAGGTGAGGAGGACGCGAGGTATGCGGGGAGGATTTGGGGCTGGTGGGGAGGACGCAAGGCAGACGGGGAGGAAGAGAACTAGATCGAGTGTATGTAAAGCATTTGGGGAGGATGTGAGGATGGCGGGAAGGACACGAGGCAGGTGTGGAAGACGTGAGATAGGTGTGAAGGTGAGACAGGTGTTTGGAAACTGATTTCCCAAAATTTTCCAAACTTCAAATTGTCCAAATTTTGAAGATACATTAGGGACATGCTGAATCTAATGTAAGTCAAGTTTAGATTTCAGAAATAAGAGAGTTCACTGCGCCCGTTCAGTTATTTTCTTAAACGTAGAGAATTGTCAGAAATATTTCAATCAGAGCAGAAAACCTGTAATAAGTATTGCTACTCGCTACGGTTTAATCCTGGGACGTAGTTGCCAAATTACACGGTTGGCGTGTATGTAGCAACTTGCACTAGCGTGACACGTGGGCTGGATAATATGAACTGTTGAAGTGCTACGTTTGTGCATTTAGTTCTCTTGAGTAGTTTAGCAAGAATTGTGAAATAGTTCATAGTGTTTTACAAAGATCGTCCGCAATTTGGTACTAGGAAAATTTTGCACTTAGACAATTTTTCTTATTAATCTACATAGTAAAGTATATTCCTTTCAAAGAATTTGTTTTCTTGCTACTTCTCTCTCTCTCTCTCTCTCTCTCTCTCTCGAAAGTTACAAATACTGCATTTTCCATTGTGTGATTTCTATAATATTTCACTTTTCAGACACCTGGCCTACCTTCTATCACTTCAGTAAATTTTAGGGAGTCCTCAATAGACTACACTTACTGTAAAAATAAGTTAACCACAAAACAAAACACTGCACCGTGTCCATGGAAATGTCCCAGTGACCCAGCAGTTTTGCATATTTTCACCCATAAAATAAAACACAACTAAAATCAGAGAAACAGCAAATGTTCTCCATGAAACCCTTTGGGCGCGAGACCGCCAGCGCCTGCCATGTCGGAAGATTTCGCCAATGCTGCACTGCACAACGTTGAGCAAACTTGCCACCAATTCTACCTCGAGCAACCACTGGGGCAACTTCCGGACACAAACGTTCACACTACTTGCGGGTCGCAGAGCAAACAGAGTTGCCAAAGCTTGCCGTGGTGAAGCAGAGAAGCTGACCAGGGCATTTTCACTTGCAATTTCGCTTGCGCAAGTGAATTGCCGAGATATTTCTGGCCAGTACAAAGCCAGAATTACTGTACTGCAATAAGTGTATTCAGTTATTAAAATATTCGCTACGTCAGTTATCCATAATTGGACAATTTGGTTGAGATAAACATTTCGTTACCAAGACCGCGACAATAAATCTGACTTCAGAATATATTCATGGTCGTTAAGGATTCTCCTATATATTCAATACTATACTTTGTAATTGTTCTATAACTGTTTTTCTGTACGGTAAAATGAAAACCATTCATATTCAGTTCTTGATGTCAACAACGCATGTAGATGATAAAGAATAGGGATTTGCCTATCTCATCGCAGCAAAATACTTCACCAACCTAGATTTTTTTACACTTGTATCATTTCATTCGGAAATCTTCTGTTGACAACGCTTCGCTTTCTATTGCATTTTGTTGCTATCGCGGGCAAACGAGTATTGTGATGAACCGGAATGGTGAATGACAGTCAAGTGTATAAAGCTCTTCACTTGCTTAAATTCTGCGTGTTCACAAATCGAAACAACATGTAACATGTACGCTGTTACCTCACGCACATGTGGGCCCAATCAGCGGGGCTATGATGGCTGGCTTTAAAAGGTAATAAAAAGTACTGTTTGTGTAAAACGTTTCGGTCGATTGAGCAATATTAAACCGCGCCACCCAGCACTTGATCTTCAATAAACAAATAAACAAATATACGGTTTCTTGTGATGCCCAATTGAATGTAAATATAAAAAAATGAATATCTATGAGCTGCTATATTATTCTTATCCTACTGCCCATTTAACAATGTATTTACTAAAGCATTAGCTTAGTATTTGAAATGCCAAAATTCGAACTTGATACCTTGTAATGAGTTAAAATAATTTCACGGTCTTCATCACGGCACAATTGCAGAAATGAAGAGAATTCTATCATTTACATTCCATTACTTTAATTGACGAGAAAACAAAAGCCATTCGAAATAGTCAGATTAGGCATTCACATTCCCTTCTAACCACAAAAATATCTGAATAAGAAAGAGTATCTCGTGGCGGCGTCAGCGCTTTCCAAAGGGCGTCTTCGCAGGGCGCTGGGGACGTCGCGATGTCTGGTTGGCGCGGAGGGCGGAGGGCGGAAGGCGGTGGGCGGAGGGCAGCGGGGGCGGGGAGCGGCGGCAAGCCGCACAGTACCGACGTGCGGCGGCGGCGGCGGCGGCGGCGGCGGCGGCGGCGGCGGCGGCGGCGGCGGCGGCGGCGGTTGCCTAGCGACGCAGCCTCTGGCGGCCTTCCAGTTTCCCTCCCGCCCCCTCACCCTCGAGCGCCATCGCCCGGCACAGTCGCTTTAATTGTAGGCGCCTCGCTCTCTTTTGCTCTCTGCCCTCTCGCCTCTCGCTCTCTCTCCGCAGTCGCTCTCGGCCGCGTCGCCGTCATCGCCATCAACAGCCGCGGAATCATCAGGCGCGATGGAACAACACTCCGGCCCCCTCTTGGAACCGGCAGAGTCTGCGCCGGAGGGCAGAAGGATCGAAAGACAAAGAGAGTGAATAAATATGAGAGATACAGAAAATAATGTTCTGATCGACAAATAAACGAAGAAGAAAAATGAGACCACGAGGTATCCTTCGATTGAGGAGAGAGAGAAGAGGCAAAATACATACGGAATACAAATAATAATAGGGGAAAGATCCTTCTAATTTAACAAGAAAATCTGCCACGTGGGTTAAACGAAGAGTTGTGAAAAGACAACTCGTTCATAATTTCATACGAAGATTTCTCGAACAGAATCATACAAAAATCATAGAGAAGAAATGTAGAAAAATGAGAATAAATGTAAAAACGAGACGCGAGGCAAAGTGACGGCCGCTCCATTTTGAGGAAAGGTGTGAAGGAGTGTTTGTTCCCCCGAGCGAGAGATGTCTCGCGTCGTTTTAATTATGAATCCAAGGCGGCTTGTACCCCCGAGAGGCCGCGCGAGCAGAACAATGCGTCTAAATGAAATGCGCGGACTCGCGAGCAGCCTCCGCCCGCGTGCGCGTCAGACGCACCGGCTTCCGCCCTCACCTCCGCGATTTCCTTAGGCGCACACGCCGCGACTGCAGGGACGGGCGGGAATGGGCGAATCCACTTGCTCACTAAACACAGAAGTAGGGGTGCTAGATGTTCACTATTCGAGTGAACTGTTCACTATTTCTACTTCCGATTCACTAATTAATAAATTAAATACTGCACATGTCAAAAGATCTTATCGAATGACGGAAAAAGCAACAACTTATTGTATGAATGAATAAGTGTTAGCAGAGCTTTTAGTGTTTTTTTAGCAAGTTTTTAATCTCGATTAGAGCTGACTTTACTGTGATGCAAATCTTGGCTATTGTGCAGGTCCACGCAGTTGTCTTCTTTGGTAACTATTCGCAATACGTAATATGTATCTGATCAAGTGCACAACACTGAGAATGTAAGCTAAAAGTGAGTTTCGTAAAAGCCTTTCATGCATATACTACTTTAACAAACTCCTGATGAGTGCTTAATGCGCACAGGGAATTTTATTTGAAGATTTGAACCAACGTATAAAAGATTTATTCTTTTTTATTCAAAAGCAAAGCTCAACTTTACACATGGCTGTGTTTCAAATAATAAAGAGAATGTATCATTATTATTCAAAGTAATAATGATACATCTCCTCCTCCCGGGTTCACTATTTTTCTCAAAACATTTCTGGAAACCCTACACACAAGTAGCGGGTCGATCGGTCGCCTACATGCGCATTCCAAGGAGTGGCGGATCCCGAGGTCGGAGGGGGAGGGAATGCTAATGGTTTTCGTTTGTTACCTTACTTTATATGACACAATTGAATGATCACAGGTGTTGTCATTGCCAACATTGTTGGCAATGACAACACCCGTGATCATTTAATTTTAAATGCCAACGACATTTCACCACTAAACCAATATGACACAATTGATTTAAATCTTTATTTATATTAAAAGTATGTAATTATTTAAACAATAATATTGTATAGTATCATATATACACCACAAAAATAATATTCAATATAATGTTCAATTCAATATAATAATTATGATGACTCCCCCAAATTATAGGCTGGATCCGCCCCTGTATCAAAGTGATGTCTGCGAGCGAGCGAACGATGTATTCCGTCTCCTGCAGAGGCACCCGCGCATAAAAATTAACCGCCACATCATACTCCGACCGCAAGGGTACCACTCGGGCCACGCTGAAAGTCACAACTTTGTCTAGCGAGCAAATAACATTTGAGTACTGAGTCCCTCCTCATTTGCTCTACCTTCTTTTTCTTCTCCACGAGTTGCGTATTTTGAAGGGGAGAGATTGTTTAAAAAACAAGACGATACAGGAGGGAGTAGAAGGTGCAGGGTGCTAGAGAGGAAGATATATTTCACAATAGTAATGAGAGAATTGGAGAGCTTAAAAAAGGGACGTAAATCAATAACAAAAATTAAGAGGATGGAAGATGACGATTTCAATTCCAACCTCAACTTAAAATCCACCCCTGCCACCCCGGACCTCTCTGCATCTCTCCGGCCTTGACACTCGTGCGATCTGCAATTAAAATGTTTTGTTAGAGCGCAATATTAAAAGTTTTCGATGTTGACGTAAATATACGGTCTCCTCGTCTGGGAATGAATTAAATGTTTTTTTTACTGTGGTTGATTATTTTTATTTAATCTCTGATTGTTTGTATTGTGACCACTTCCAAATTAACGGTAATTGTTTATTTTGCGGAATCATTATGCTCTGTTTGAATGCAAAGTTAAAGTTTTTATTAGAGACAGCATCTGTTCAAGCAATAACATTCCACTCTCGCTAACAGATTCTCCGAATTAAGTTTATATATCGAATAATCATTTGGTGGGAAACAATGTCCAGAAAATTACTAGTTCGTAATTAGAGCAAGGCAGCGCTTGCGGAAACCTCAACGAGCCGTGTCGACTAGCGGCGCGCCGTCAGCTATGACAGAACACACTGGAAATTTAATAACGGAAATGTTGACTCGGAAGTTCACAAACAAATCGCGCAGGTACAACATACTGCACGGGGCGCATAAATTCGTACAAACAAGGAAGGTAAGAGGATCAACGTCTAGGCGAAGGCGCTCAGTGGGGGCGCAGAGACAATCCTGTAATTGCCAAGTTCATGAGCGCAATCTGCGCACATTTGAGCGTGCAGATCAAACACGCCGCCCGCTACACTCCCCTGCGCCACATACTGAGTTACGGTAACGGTCGTGAGCTGAATGCCCCCTCCGCAATCCCGCGCCTCCCACGACCAGCGCCATAAAACTTGGAGCCGATTCTTGAAACAGCTTCTTGCAGTTGCAAACATCGCGGATGATTGTGGTTTCCTCTGTCTAATGCAATGTAAACACGACCCCGAGCAAGTGCGATGAGAACAATCTTCTGCGAATGAGAAGAGATGAGAGGAGAGCCAACGAGGGGTGGATGGCTGAAGGTGTAAGTTCTAAAACGCTGACGTCAGTTTTCCTCAAGAGTGAAGTGCCTCTGCGCTGTAACGGAGTTCAACTATGTCAATTTTAATTGAATAATTTTATCCCACCACTTCTCGAGAAGATTATCTTCAAGCACACAGGCTCCACATAACATTACTTACGTAATTTGTCCATTTATCGTTCTACGTCAAAGGAAAATATTGTTTCACATAATTACATTCCTTCATTGGCAGGAATAATATTTGAATATAAAACGAATAAGTGATTGTATATGAAATATTAATGTATGACTGTATATCCATCCTCAGGATATTTTAAGACAATCAAACACTTTCTTTACTGCCGACAAATTTATTCATCAAAGTGGACTAAAACACTTTTCTCAACTCAGTATGTCCGCGTCATCAAATGGTCAGAAATGAACACAGAGCTTTAACAAATGCAGCTGTTTCATTAATTTATTTAATTTAAAGTAAAAATGCAACAGCAATAGAATTCCTCCTTGCTTTCCTATTTTAATTCCTGATTTTTAAATCTTACATTTTCTTTTGCATTTTTACTCTCTCAATAATCTTTAAATGTCTTGGATGATGGTAATCAGAAACGACTTAAAACTATTTCCATACATTCCCAAGACACTGAATAAATTTACAAAAGAATGTAAAAGATCCAATACTGATTTATTAAAAATTCGATTAAGAAAAACGAACATATCACGAATGTTAACGATTCTGTTCCCCTTTTATACAAAGAAAATGTGATACACATTGTTCCCTGCATACACTGCAAGTCATAATGTATATGTCATAATGGAAATAATATTAATGTATATGCGCCAAAGAAAGCAGAGAATCAAGGGACACGCGAAAAGCTCTCCGTTTTCACTTGGAAAACTAAATTTTATGTTTCCCACCACAGACTGAAGAGAATACGAGTTCATATTTTGATTTCCAAAGCCCTTTTATTTTGAATGTGGAAACTAGGAAACATCCTCGTTTGATTTCAGAGACATTAAATATTAAAATACATCAGACTGATAATACGAATGTGGAATCCTCTATAGAAGAACGCGGGTCCAATGCCAGAGCCAGTGTCAGAACTAGAGCCTCAGTCAGAGCCAGAGCCAGAGCTAGTCAAACTCAGGCCAGATCCTAAGCCAGAAGCAGAGGCAGTCAGTCAGAGTTAAAGGCAAACCCAGAGTCACAGTCACAGAGCCAGTCCCAGTGGCACTAAGTCAATGTCAGTAGGGAGTCAGATCCAGAGCCACAGTCAGAGCCGGAGTAGCGCTCGCGGCAGTGCGGAGCAGAAGGCGGCGCTCTCTTTCCGACGCTCTCGTCTGGTATCACGCAATAGATGTCGCGCACCAACATAAATAGCATATACACACTGATTTAACAAATTCATAACTTTCTTTGCCACCTTTTGGGAACAGTATGACAAATGTGAAACGGCTCGCACCCACTAAGACATGGGTGTTTCCAACTAGCGACTCAGGTATGAAAAGCCCTAGCAAACTCTCATATCATCTAAACTGTCATTCGGCAGTTTATTATTGTACTGTAAAGCCAGGCACTAATATCCTGCGAATTACCTGTCAGAATCCTGACCGTAATACAGTAGAAAAGAAGAAAAATGAAGAGAAAATGCAGGGAATGCGAAGCGCGGACTTCCTACAATCCATCCTTTAAGACCTGGGTGAAGTGCGAGCATCCGATGATTTGTGTGCCCCGTTGCGAAGTGACCGCAGGTGCCAGGAAGTCGCGGGAGTTAAAAACGCTCCTTCAGCGGCCGTTCTTCACGCGATTGCGTGAGGCGCCGCAGGGCGGAGGCGCAGGCGCAGGCGGAGCGCTGCCGCCGGGGGAAGCGGAAGAGGAAGTGGAAGCGGAGAAAGAATAGAATGCAACCACGCCAGCTCCCGCTAGAACCTCCATCCGGACACTACGCTTCCATTACACGACAAAATCGGCAACTCGCAACGAAGGAAATTCAAGAATAATTTTGCTAACCAAAGAAAATTTGAAGCCATACAAAATATATCACCAATTGCCAATCTTCAATCCAGATATTATTTAGAGTCTTATTTATACATAGTTGACCCAGTGGACGCATATCCATGAACATCCATGTTTCACTCACCTTGGTCCTGCACATCATGTGGTACAAATCAAACAAAACAGACGACTACGTCCGCCCAACAAACGCATTCCTTCGCCAGCCCCCACTCCCCCAGAGAGGTTCTGCTTTGAGAGGCAGAGGTGGAGGTCCTGTTTCCTCACGTCGTTTGTCCAGCTTCGCATTTTTTCAACACCACATCACAACCATGAAATGAAAGAATTCCACCTCTCGGTGTTTCTCGAGCTGGCCCTGCGGTCGAAAGAAGTGGGCGATCGAGGAACACGGGGTGGGACGGTGAGGACAACGTAAAAGAAAGGAAGCCGTTGGACGGAGAAAGAGAGGGTGGGAGGCCGAGAAGAGACGTGGACCAAGTTGAGGTGAAGGGAAGAGTTGGAGAAAGTGAAAAGCGACACCCGCGTGGAAGCCCAAAAAGCGCGTGAAGCGAACTTGGCAGAATCACGCGGATTGATAACGAGGAGGAGCGGGCTGCGCGAGAGGTGGGGCTGCATTTTTGAGAAAAATTTAATCTAGATTAGAGGGCGCCTTGGAAACCGCGAATTAAGGGGAAAACGAAATACTACGTCCTGAGGGGCAACTTTTAGGCTTTCTGAGCCCGGGAGCCATCTAAATACCCCTCTGCACTTCAGAGATGACGTCGTTCTCTTCTCAGAAGAAGCGCTGGTCTAGGCGAAAAATCTTAACGAGAAGCCTGGCAAATTCAATCTTAAATTAAACGACCTTACGATTAATTAAACGACAATAATAATGTAGAATTTTAAGCGATTTCACATTTGAATTTTCTTGCAAAATATTCCATTTTTTTTACAGTTTCAGTTTTACTAAAAAAAAAAAGAAGAAGAAGAAGAAGAAAAAAGTCACACCATAAGTAGACAGGATTCCTCGCAGCCCCACTTGGATTTGGAACCTCTCCTGCGATCTGGAGCTTAGCAGCGATACGCGCGAAGGAAGGGAGGAAAAGGAAAGATTGAAAATACTGAAATGAAGCAGCATTTCTATGGGATAGAAGCGTGGTCTTGGGACGAGACGAGAGGCAGGACGGGATGCGGCCGATCATTTTGTCTAATTTGTATTATCATAAGCGAATGATTTGGACATTCAGCGCAAAAATGTTAATCTTTGCTTAAATTTTAAGAACGCAGATTCGTAACTTTAGATGAACAAAAATATTCAAGAGTTGCAAATAAAACATTAAAATCTCTTTCAATTCAAACCGTAAATAACGCCGCAGTTGAGAATTCAACCGACAAAAAACAAGTACCATTACAAATAACTGGTTTTGTAGTTTATCTAACGTTTCGATCAGGTACAACTGTAACATAACATTACAAGTTCAAAGTTTTTACTAAACCACAGAAAGTTTGTTTATTTATTTGCAAGAGTTGGTCGTATTCTTTTGGATACTTTGACAGTGTTGTGCCTGCGTAGTTCACTGAAGACTGTTTTCCGCGTCATATTATCGAACGAGAGAAAAAAATACAAAGCTTACGTGCTACGTACTTACGTTATGCTCGCCTAAGCGTCAACTCGCCAGAAGTACTCACCTGTAAAAACAATATAAAATTAATAATGGGTAAATAAAAACACAAAATACTATCGTTAGTACTTCATATAATTACAGTATTTTCATTTCAATTCCATATAAAGTAAATAGATTAATAAATTTCCAATACAATTTCCATGAAATCATTAAAATGCACAAAAAAAGAACAGTTTTTAGGATGGAAAAAGTTCACAGGATTTCGTCCCTAGATAATTAGGTTTTGGTTTGACGTAATATATTTCATATAATATTGCCTTTAATTTACATTAAAATATCACAATTCATTGTCATTTATTATTAGTGAAATACTAAGTCCGTTCATATTCAAATCAGCAAACCCTTGACGCTGCACATCTGAAGCGCCGCGAGATTCAGATAAGTCTCCGTGTCAGGGCACAACATTCGCCCAGGGCGGCGCGAATCTGTTCGCCGGCGCCGAGGAGTGATGTCTTATCACGTGGCCAGTTAAAGTGACGCGACTTGTCGTGGCCAGGTAAAGTGAAGATACTCGCCTTCAGGAGGGGCGATTTGACTGCATGCTGTTACGCTGCAGCAGTCACGCTCCGAGCGTCCGCTTCGGCAAGCAGTCCGGGACAAGTTCCTTTGATTGATTCCGGGTGCTCTCTACTACTGTCAACTCAGTCAACTACCGAGATCCTTAGTCCCGTAAGTGTGGTGGATGATCCAATAGATGCACTGGTCCGTTTGGATCTCGAAATACCCCAGGATTTTCGTGTTACACATCAACTACTTGGTATATTTAATCTTGTGTTTATACTCGTATTTTTGATATGTTGCCTGTAATCAGTACTTTCGTCACAGCTTCTAGTAATCACTTCGGAACGGCGAATACTAGCTAGTCAAACCAATCTTCCCGCAGGAGTTTTTGGTGTGCTGACTGACTTTTTCAGTTGTTAACAGACCGCAAGTGCAGTCTTTTGTAATTTCACCCATACGTGTGTTTGAATGTCCTCGTTAACTATTTGCATATTACAGTACAAGGGAGGAAATGGACTGGCATTACCTCAACAACCCGATCTCGAATTTGGGGCGCACAATCCGTGTTGGGAGGTTCTTTTAAGCTGTAACTCGGACGCGACGGACGAGGAACCGGAGCTCGAACAAACAGCCAGCTGCAACCAGCGCGGGCGTCGTCAAGGGAGAGGGCAAGGGATAAACACGGCGGCCGGGCATGCCGCCGCTGATCAAGCAGTGCGGGTACACAGGGCGAGGAGCCTATTGATCCCACGCCGCCCCCCCCCGCCCCCCACCCGCACGGGGGCACGTGCGTCGCCCCCCGGGCCCCACTGAACCGCCAATCGCACACAACCAACGCGGAAGGAGGACAAGGAGACGTTAGTTGGATTTCCCACACATTTCGCATGTTCTTCGCTGTTTACAAGGAGTGGATAAAAAGAAATGATTTTTTTTCTCTGAAATGACTTTATTGACAGAGGTATTTACATTTACACACCGTCAATATATTCGCCTCCGTTATTAACCTTCCAGCGGGCGCGCTGTCGTGAATTTTACGACAATAGCAGATTTTGTTTGTTTTGCTGTCAACTCATTGTTGTCAAAGATTTCTGCATTATTAGTATTCCTTGCAGGTATCTTTAGTGATGGATTCCTGCAGCCACTGTTTAGTTTGCACGCTATATTCAGTTCTTGTAACGCTCTATTCGGGATAAGTGCATAGTGACGTAAACTTTACGCTGCGCGCCGGCTGTTGTGCTAAAATATTGTATAATAATTCGGTCTAATCGAAATTTTCTGTAAAATGTTCAGATAAAGAATTAATGTGAACGAAAATCAGAATATTCTTCAAGAGCTGTCTGATTGGAGGAAGATCATCAATTGGATACTGACAGTGACAGTAAACGAATGTTGAAAATATAGACGAGCATCAGAACGATACTGTATCGGAACAAGGTCATTTTGATACTAAATACGAACGTGTACGTCAACGGATATGTTTTTTGGTAGTAAATATCATTCTTATATATTATAATACGACATAAAATTCCATTGTTCTACAATTTCTTTGATTTTTTTCAAGAGTCATTGAATGTCGTAAAATTTACGACACGCGCCTGCTGGTGTGAACATTTTACGCGCGCCCGCTGGAAGGTTAATGACCCTTTGCCACATGTTAGGAAGGCGTTGTACACCATCTGCGCGTCTATTATTGTTGATGTCCCATATTGACATCCCTACAGCATGAATAATTTCTTCTCTGGCATTGTACCGGGTTCTTCGCATTGGTTCTTTCATTTTGCTGAAGAGATGATAATCACAGGGACCCATATCAGGTGAGTCAGGTGGATGTTCCAGAATCTCCCTTTGCCGGCGGCGTAATAGTCCTCCACGTGGGGTCGTCCTGTACGGGGATTATCTTTGACATTATCTCTGCCTGACCTGAATGCTTCATCACTCGACTGTGGAGAATGGCATCACCACATTAACTCTGCATGCTTCACGCAGTCCCTGAAAACATTCTTGCTTGCTCCGATGTACCCTCACTTCAATTCTGAGCCACAAACGTGGCTGTACCTTTGTAAACAGGACGTTAGGGCGCTTGCGCTATTGCTGTGAAGTTCAACGACTTACACACTGCAGGAGACAGGCAGAGTACTGTTTCCGCTCGCTGCACATACCCGTCTAATGGTCCTTCCGTTTGGGCAGCACTCTGACCCACAGGCTTTAAGTTAGAGCAATATTCTTATTACTTTTGATCCAACATATGTATTTTTCGCGGAGTTTCCGATCAGTTACCAATATTGCCATGAAAATTAACCGGAAGGCAACTTTCGTCTTTAATTTATATTTTTATTTAGCTCGACATGGTGATTACACTATCCCCCTTTTAGTTAATGATTAAAATACACCGAGAAACTTACATTTGAGACGTATTTGATATCTGGAATAACTTCGATGACCACCATTTGTATTAACATCACAATAGCGTGTCAGACACATTGTTTCCGAATTACTTTACCAGCAAAACCAAAAGTATTTGCTTTTGTTCGAAATTACTCAATTTACTCGAACATCGCTATGTTATATTCAAATTGACCTTGTGAAAACTCCTTACACACACCTTTCTTGAAAACGATATCTAAGTGATATTCGAGTCCAAATAAATCTGTTTGTATACAATTTACAGATACTTATTAATGTTAACTTGTGGTCATTAACACAACATTATGTTTATGTGATAATGACTTATTAATACATATATTAGTGATATATTTTATAAATTAATAAATATTTTAAATATTTATTCACAATGTAAGTAAGCAATATCAAAATAATTGAAAATATTTCATTAATATTTATATTCAAATTGTTGTTAAATCATCGGTGTTTTTATGAAGTTTTGAGAATATTTATATCTTTAATATTAACGAAGAATATTACACTAGTTTTCATAATGTAAGAATTGCTCGTGATTACAGGAGTTATGAACTTGTGGCAGAAAGCAAAGACAAAGGAAATGATACACGTGTTCTGCCAACAAGCAGCAGACGCCTTCCTTTGATGTGACTTTAATTGCCTTCCATAATTACTCTTCCGTCGTAGGCGTTCGCTTCAATCCATTTGCGATGCGAGATTTCCAGTCACGCTCCCCCGCACGCTCGCACGCACGCCCTGCCACGCGGCGCACCTCACCTCCACGGCCGAGCGTCGTCGCCCCCTAGTACGCCAAGCACACGTTGACACACGTCTGTTTAGCCTTTCTTCAGATTTGGCTGCAAGGGGGTACCTAGGATCTTGAGAGGGATGCGTCCCGGCCCGGGATTGATAAGAAAATAATATAATTATACTTATATAATTATTCCTTACAACTGGAAGCTTCTTGTTGAAGGAGTGTTCTAAACCGATAAATCTTGTGCGCAGATAAATCTCTTTCCCCACACGTCATATACAGTTTTTACTGTTTTTTGACCAATAAATAAATAAACCGGAATACCCAGGAGATGCCAGTCGGTGAGCGGCACCGAAAAGCTGGAGGATGTGCGTCGCTCAAAGAAGAGGAGCGTGATAGATCCACACTACATATTATTTCTTCTTTCTAGTCTCTTCCGCACTCCATAACGAATTGGTATCATTTGCTCTTATAGATTTTCACATCATCTCTTTCATCTCTTCTCACAAACTACGAAGATATGGGGAAGTAGTATGGGATTTATGTTTTCAAAAGAAGTATCAGATGCAGTCGCTTCATTACAAATAAAGAAATTACTTTGGTCTTATAATGAGACCGCTTTAATATTTCTATCTAAATCCTAGTATGTTTTTGGACGTGTGCATTTTATTAATTTCTTATACATTCAAAATTTGACCATATCAATTTGCAGACTTTTACTATAAGGGATACAAATTATATAGATGAAGTTTTATTAGAAAGTCATAAATGCAACTTACTTTTTCTGTATCTATGTGTAAATTCATAGCATGACTATTACTCTTGACGTGCAACATCTCTGTAACAAATCTTTTGTAATGGTACCTCTCTCTCTCTCTCTCATATATATATATATATATATATATATATATACACATATATATATACATATATTACATTTAATCTTTCCCAATCAAAACAATAATTAAAATCTAGCAAGTGATTAGTAATTACTGTATTGTGGCCTTCATTATTCCTAAAATTATCGCGTTTTTTATCCTAGTTTTTAAAATTTCTTTTAATGTTTCTATATAGCAACATTTACATCCGGTGGTAGAACATTGAACTTCTGTTTCAGATTTCATTTTAACTTATGTTTCTGATTATGTGGAACTGAATCTTCAACGTTATTAATACATTTAGAAAATTGATGGGAAGGAGTAAAAAAGAACCTAATATTATCGTAAGCATACATGTTTTTAAACTTACTTGCCACTCTTTGGATATACGGAAAGGTTATATTGATTGAAGCTGTTTTGTTGGCGTTCAACATTTTTTTGTGTTTTTGTTAGTACAGTCTAATATAAATACATTATTTGATAAATGTATTAGGGTAGTAATTGGTAGCCAATATCGTTCTCATAAATTTGAGGTTATCTGAGTGGAAACGTTTTAATATGTATAATTTGTATTTTGACCGTATTGGTCAAAACACAAAGAATAGGCGCTCCACCACATTCAAAAGTAGCGCGCAGAGTGAGGAACCGCGGCGGAACGGATCGACAGAGTCGTGAACGAGCGCACGGGGTAGTGGGAACTGATCGGTCTGACCGCGCAAAAGCGACAGTTGGCGGTTGAGCAGCATGGCGTGAGGACGGTATGCAATGGTGGTTAGAGAGCGATGCTTTGATGTACAAGAAATCCAGTGTAATCGGGACAACAGGTATTTAAGAAAGAAAAATTGTGATGAACTGTGCAATAAGCGAGTGTAAGGATTGTGGTGAACTTATTTAAGAGAGAATAATTACGAAATTTAATAAAAAAGGGGAGCAGTGCACGGACACGTGGGCGATGCGGGTTAATGATAGTTGGTGCGGCTGTGCTGATGTGTGATTATGCGGTGGAGCTGCTGAGCTGATACGATTAAAGTCATCGTGTGAAGAAAGAAACCGTGGGAAGGCGACGCCGGTGGATTGGAAACGGGCTGCGGTGACACGTGGGCAGACGGAGCATCGCGGGCATCAAGGTTACCTCCCGACCTCAGGCGGAACGGGCAGCAACGCGTCACGTAGAAATCGACGATCGTAACGATCAGATAAGTAATTCTAATTGTGAACAAATAGAAGGAAAATTAAATGAAGCGCCAGTTCAGGATGCTCACTGTGTAGCGTTGAAAGTAATGATGTGCGTAGTAGCATATGAATGGCTCGTAGTTTTTCCAAAGGGTTGGAAGTTGCATAAGCGGGAATGATAATGTAATGGTGGGAAGGTTAGAGATGTACAGAATGAACCATAGAATTATGATCAAAGCAATGATGCAAGCTATGTTGGTAATGTAATGATGTCTTATTGTTCTCTTGTTCTAATAAATTCTGTTTATATGATAGTAGGCCTTTGAATTCAGATACCGTAGATTAAAGTAACCCCCTTAAAGAACTCCTGTACCCACACATAAAAAAATTTTATGATATGTGTAACCGTGAGCCAGCAAAGGTAAGTACGGTCACATATTATTGGCGCCCGAAATTCAGGGACAGGGAAAGATTGGTAATTTGTAATTAGATTTGAATAAAATTCAATCCCCATAAGTGCATACTTTAATCAGCAGGTATCTGAATTAGTTGCATGACTGGAAAAGGCAGAAGACAGTGTAAATTTCTTGATAATGTCAGCATTCCAGTTTTAAATATTTCAAAGAGAGTTTAAGTGCATTAAATATATCAATATTCTCTAACATATTGCAGTGGAATCAGTGAAGTGTTGTTTGAAATAATTTAGTTGAAAATCAAAAGAAATGTTGTATGAGCATTAGTTACAATTCAGAAAATATTTTGATGAGTGTTAAGTGCCAGTTTCTGTATCAAGGTGTTGTTTGAAATAATTCATTTACAATTTAGAAGAAATTTTGATGAGTATTAAGTGCCAATTTCATATGCCAAGGTGTTGTGTAAATTAATTCCTTTGCAATCCAGAAAATATCTTGATAAGTATTAAGTGCCAATTTCTGTGTCAAGGTGTTGTTTGAAATAATTCATTTACAATTTAGAAGAGAATTTGATGAATGCTTAGTTTAATTTCATTTGCCAAGGTGTTGTGTGAAATAATTCATTTACAATTTAGAAGAAATTTTGATGAGTATTAAGTGCCAATTTCATATGCCAAGGTGTTGTGTAAATTAATTCCTTTGCAATCCAGAAAATATCTTGATAAGTATTAAGTGCCAATCTCTGTGTCAAGGTGTTGTTTGAAATAATTCATTTACAATTTAGAAAACATTTTGATGAACATTAAGTGCAAATCTCTGTGTCAAGGTGTCGTTTGAAATAATTCATTTACAATTTAGAAAACATTTTGATGACTATTGAGTTTAAATAACAAATAGATGGGAATTTTAATTAATGTGTTTTAAGGTAGTGCAGATATTGGAATGTAGTTTTCTTTTTAAGATTGTTATAACGTGGCCAGTAAAAAGGCGCTGAATTCAGTGTAAATACCAGGGTAATTATTGTAAGGCATTCCTATGTGTATATCATCATACAATACAAGGATAATTTTTATGAAACAAGATCATAATGTATATGTGGCAATGAATAATATGTTAGGGCATAATTATTGGAAAGTGGTATTACAGTGAGTGTGGACATGAGTGTAATTATCAGGGTATAATTTTGTTGAAGAGTCCTTACAGTGTGTATCTAAATAAACACAGTGTGTTAGGGTATGATTTCTGAAGTATTATTACAGTAGGTGTATTCATTGAGTTCAATGAGCAATACATTAGGAACAAAATCCTTCATGTTAGAATATAAATTTGGGTTTTAGGTGCTGCCCAGTGCATTTTGAAGCACTGATTGGACGTGTGTGTAAATGAATATTATGAAGTTATGAGCTATTTTGGAGACATAGTAGCATTAATTATTTGATGAACATTACAATTCAAGTAGTTGCAACTGAATAAGATTTATCGAGATTTTTTTATTTAGGTGGATGAAAAAAAAAAAATAAGTTGCATTCAGTAATGTGCAGGAAGACTATCTGAGACTGATTCAATGATAATCTAATGAATATTTTGAATTCAGTTGAATTATGTCAATGTGAATTTTGTTACAGATGTCAGTGTAATTACATTTAATTATTTTGTGTGTATTTCTAGGTGTTTTGAGCTTGAGTGCATTTTGTTTGTGAATTGTTACCAGGTGGATGACGGAGGTCAATAATTTGCTTGATGTGTGTTTTTTTTCTTGTATGTGTTTTTGATGAGTTATGTATAGGATCGTAATATATGCGGCATCACTCACATCTAATTCAAAGCAATTCAGATTGTGTTAGGGTCATTTTTGAGAGTAATTAGGATGCCGCTGGTGTGAAGTGAAGTAATTTGTAGTGTTCGGTGTATGCCTCTGTGAGCATTCTGAAGTTGGGCAATAGATTTTGGGTGGAATCAAGCGTGTAGGAGGGCGATTAGTCAGAAATAGGTGTAGTAGGGTGCAATTTGGGGGCATAATGGAAAAGCAAACGGGCACAATGATGGGAGAGGAAGAGAAGCGCGAGGACAGAGATCATTATGATGAGGATGATGGAGGCAAATGGGATGAGTCGTTACTAGAAGATTCGGATAGAGCCAGAATGGAGTTATCGGGGGCGAGTGCGTCGACACCAAATCTGGGAATGGTGAAGAGAAACGGAACAGAGGACTTACTGAGCATGCTTCATCAAATCATGGCAGGACAAGAGAAGCTCGAAGAACGGGCACATAGAAGAATGGTTGAGGAACTAGAGAGACAGGAAGAAAGGGCACAAAGAAGAATGGTTGAGGAGCTAGAGAAGCAGGACGAACGGGCACAAAGAAGAATGGTCGAGGAGCTAGAGAAGCAGGAAGAACGGGCCCAAAGGAGAATGGTTGAGGAGCAAAAGAAAATCATTGATGAACTGAAGGAACATAAACAAGAGCAAGTGAGACAAATACAAGAACAATACCAGGTTATAGTGGAGAAGTTCGAGTCATGGGAACAAAGAATAGACGGGCGAGTTCAAGAGATATGCAGTGAACTTAGTCGAAACATTACCACAAAGATGGAAGGACGGATTGAGGCACAGGATAAAGCCATCGAGTCACTGCATGTGCAAGTGAAGGGAGTATCACAAGGGATGGAACGGAAGATAGAAAACTGCAAGGGGGAATTGGCAGACACGAAGGTAGAATTGAAGGAGTCGGTGGCAGCCTGTAGAAAGGAAGTGCAGAAGGACGTTCGGAAATGTGAGGACGACATCGCGGAATTGCAAATAGAAGTTCAAGAATTAAAAGAGGTTAAGACGGCGCCAAATGTGGGAGGGGGCCCAGTTAATATAGCAATACCATCCTCATTAAAATTTTCGGGCGACGTAAAAGAGAATCCATACTCGTTCATGAGAGCTGTGGAGCGATACCTAGCGGTTAGTTGTCTCCCTGAGAAGAGTAAGACGCAGGTAATATACCAGATGCTGCAGGATAACGCGAGGACCTGGGCAGACACCATCACACCATTTCCAAATACTGTAACGGAGTTTAAGCAGATGTTTTTTCGAAGATATTGGAGCGAGGATATCCAGCTAAATTTTAAGATGGGTCTCATGAACAGTATGTACAAGCCATCAGGTGGGGGCGGAATGAGAGATTACGCGGCTAGGCGCATCATGGATTTCCGATCGTTATCGCACCCATGAGCGATCAAGAAATCATGTGCATCCTAATCAGACAATTTCCAACAACTACCCAGAATTTGCTTAGGAGCGCGTGTCATACAGATTTAGAGAAGTTTCAAGACGCATTAGGGAGCTTCGATCTGACGTTTGCTAATGCACCGAAAAAACAGAAATGAAGTGAATGTAAATGCAATGATGGTGAGGGGCGCTCAAGAGCAAGAGAGGGGAGGAAAGCAAAGCGCTAGAGTTTGGGGTGATCAGAGGGGTGGAGAAAAACCAAAGAGGATATGATAGGCAGCAGGAGAGCGAAAGTCGAAGGAACGGCGAGCGGTCGAGACAACCTAATGGAGGAAACGGAGGAGAAGGTTCACGTGGTAACGAAATGAGACCAAATACCAGCGGGACGGGTTTACAACCCAAATTTAAACGAAGGGAGTTCGTGTTGACGGGAGTACCCCAACACGAACAATCACGGAGTAAGCAACGAGGTTTCCATCAAGTCATTTCAAGTGGTCGATTACGAGGATGAGCCCTGGATCAAGAGAAAAGCAGCCAGAAGATTCGTCGGAAATGTCCAACCGTCATGATATCATGCTTAGGTGAAGAAGTGGAAGCATTGGTTGGACACAGGATGTGTGGCGAGCGCGATTTCGGAGGATTATTATGAGAGGTTAGTGGCGACGGGAAAACATGTGGCGGCATTACCGATGACGAGGTCGTATGTAATTGGGCCACCCAGAAGAGGTCAAGCCCCATTACGAAACAAGTGATGTTAGAAGTATGTATTGGTGGGTATATGTACGAGATGGTTGCGCTGGTGGTGAGGCATTTGTTGTATCCGGTTATATTGGGGATGGATTTCCTGGCGAACAATCGGGCTGTCATAAATCTCGAAAAGGGCACATCATTGTAAACGGAGACGAGATGTGGATTGATACAGGAGGCGAGGAGGACGAAGAATACAATATTAGCGCGGGAGTAATAAGTGGTGAAAGCGTGGAGGAGTGGATAGAGCAACAGGCTGACGGAGCTGAGATGTTGGATGATAGGGGTAAAATCGAGTTGAAGGAATTGCTATTAGAGAACAAGAAAATATTTATGAAAAACGGTGAACCTATTAAGGAGTACGAATTTAGGATACAATTAACAGACTATACACCATTCAGGGAGAGGAACTATCTCCATACCTGCAGCCTATCGAAAAGAAGTAGCGGAATTGATCAGAGAGATGACGGAAGAAGGGATCATAAAGAGGGCGTCCACATCTTACACCAGTCCGATAGTCATCGTTAAGAAGAAGGACGAGGACTTCGGATTTGCTTAGACGCGAGAAGACTGAATGCTGTGACCCTTGCCATACCGAGACGCTCCTCCGGAAGTGGAGGGAATTCTGAGAGGATTCGGAGGGTGCGAGGTGTTCTCGTGCACGGACTTCAGTAGGGCCTATTGGCAAATGAAAATCGCTGAGGAAGACCAACAGTACACGGGATTCATGGTGGAAGGAATATGCTACGTCTTCAGAAGAGTACCATTTGGTCTGCGAAAACAGCGGGGCAGCACTGGTTCAGTGCATTGACAGGATAATAGGGGGTCGACTACAGGACAGAGTGACAGTTTACGTTGATGATGTTGTGATTAAATCCAAATCCATTTCCGAGCATCTTCGAGATTTACGAGAGTTGTTCGGCATACTGAAGGAAAACAATTTGGTGTTGAACATCAAGAAGTCGAGATGGGCTACGAGGACTATCCATTTTCTGGGGTACGAGATCACGACAGAGGGCATTGGTATGAAGCAGGACACGATTCGGGAGATACAACAAATTCCGGCGCCCAAGAATGTCAGACAAGTTCGGCGGCTGATTGGCACTTGTAATTATTATGCTCGGTTCTGCCCTAACTTCGCTATGATAATGTCACCGTTTTATAAGCTGTTGCAAAAAGGGAAGAGATGGAAGTGGGATGATTCCCATGAGGAGGCATTTAATGAAATCAAGCCATGTTTTACAGGCATTGTGTGGTAGCACACCCTGACTTTAGCAAAACGTGCATACTACAAACTGACAGTAGCGACTTCGGAATGGGGGCCGTACTGTATCAGGAGGTGGAAGGAAGAGAGAAAATCATCGCAATCATTAGTCGGGTGCTCAAAGGGCCAGAGATTCGGTACACCACGACTGAAAAAGAAGCGGGGGCTATTGTATGGGCTATTACCAAATTAAGACCCTATTTGATGGGTAGGCACTTCATTGTGCGCACAGATCATAAGGCCCTGACGTTTTGAACAGATGCCATACACAGAATGATCGATTGTATAGATGGACCTTGTATCTGCAGCAATTTTCATTGATGTAGAACACTGTAAAGGGGAGTTAAACTACTTACCCGACCTACTAAGCAGGAAGACTCCCAAGGGAAACGAGGCTTACGCTAACGAAAGGCAGTTTCAAGTGGCAGCGATAGACCTTGGAGTGACGGACGCGCCGCTAGTCGATGGGAAGACCTTAATTGCGCTACAGGAACAAGATCCTGACATTAGTAAGGTAAAGTCTTACAAAGAGGGGAGAATGTCACGGGAAGACCCGGATTACGAGGAAATGGAGGAGAAGCAAGATGAATGGAAGTTAATCCAGGGAGTGGGGACCAGGAGAGTGACAAGAAACGCAGAAATATTTAGGTTGTGGATACCTAAGAGTATCACGGAGCAATTGATTAAGCATGTTCATTACGTCCTGGCACATTTCGGAGCGGAGAAAATTACGAAGGTAATACAAGAACTATGTTACTGGAGGGGAATGGCCCGGCAAATTAGAAAGGTCGTGAGTCAATGCAACTTAATGTCAGAAGGCGAAGTACCCAAACAAGAGCTTTGCAGGACCCATGCAATCAATAATTCCGCTTGGGAAAAATGACATAGCAGCCGTGGATATTTACGGACCACTGCCGAAAACCAGAAATGGAAACCAGCACATATTTGTAACTATTGACGTATTTTCGAAATTCGTCCAAATTTACCCCATAAAGAGAACGAAATGCTCAAACTTGTCTGAGGAAGTTAAAGATATTTTTGACGTAGCAGGACCATACCAAAGAATACTGTCAGATCATGGAACCATGTTTACCAGCCGACAGTGGCAGCAAACATTGATGGGACTTGGAACAAAACCAGTATTTACGTCAATCCGACATCCACAATCAAATCCGGCGGAACGGGTCATGAGGGAATTATCTAGAATGTTCAGAACATATTGCCACGAGCAGCACGACAGATGGGGAGAGCTAATACCGGAGATTAATAGGTGGTTGCCGTCCATTCCACACGATAGCACGGGTATTACACCGTACGAGGCACATTTTGGACGTAGACCACCCCACGTCTTATACGCACTTGACAGAGAAGAGGTATTCCAAAGACCGCAGGAGCCATCACAGGAAACAGTCCGCGAGAATTTAGTCAAAATGAGCGAAGTACGACTAGCAAAAATGAAGAAAACGCCATACGAATTCAAGGTGGGACAAAAGGTGTTGGTTAGGGTACCTAGAGTGTCAAATCCCAAACTAAAAACTTATTCGAAGTTTTTCCTCCTTTATGAAGGACCATATGAGATAAAGGCAATTAAAGCTCCAAATGTGGCGGAACTAATGAATGAGCGGGGAGAAACAGTCGAACAATACAACTTTTACAACTTGAAGGCATACCATGAGGGACAAGATCAAAACTAAAGGAGAACCCTGGAAGCAATGGATTAGAAGATTATTTTTCACTGTGTAAAAAAAAATCTTGATAACGTGGGGGGTTATTTGACCGTATTGGTCAAAACACAAAGAATAGGCGCTCCACCACATTCAAAAGTAGCGCGCAGAGTGAGGAACCGCGGCGGAACGGATCGACAGAGTCGTGAACGAGCGCACGGGGTAGTGGGAACTGATCGGTCTGACCGCGCAAAAGCGACAGTTGGCGGTTGAGCAGCATGGCGTGAGGACGGTATGCAATGGTGGTTAGAGAGCGATGCTTTGATGTACAAGAAATCCAGTGTAATCGGGACAACAGGTATTTAAGAAAGAAAAATTGTGATGAACTGTGCAATAAGCGAGTGTAAGGATTGTGGTGAACTTATTTAAGAGAGAATAATTACGAAATTTAATAAAAAAGGGGAACAGTGCACGGACACGTGGGCGATGCGGGTTAATGATAGTTGGTGCGGCTGTGCTGATGTGTGATTATGCGGTGGAGCTGCTGAGCTGATACGATTAAAGTCATCGTGTGAAGAAAGAAACCGTGGGAAGGCGACGCCGGTGGATTGGAAACGGGCTGCGGTGACACGTGGGCAGACGGAGCATCGCGGGCATCAAGGTTACCTCCCGGCCTCAGGCGGAACGGGCAGCAACGCGTCACGTAGAAATCGACGATCGTAACGATCAGATAAGTAATTCTAATTGTGAACAAATAGAAGGAAAATTAAATGAAACGCCAGTTCAGGATGCTCACTGTGTAGCGTTGAAAGTAATGATGTGCGTAGTAGCATATGAATGGCACGTAGTTTTTCCAAAGGGTTGGAAGTTGCATAAGCGGGAATGATAATGTAATGGTGGGAAGGTTAGAGATGTACAGAATGAACCATAGAATTATGATCAAAGCAATGATGCAAGCTATGTTGGTAATGTAATGATGTCTTATTGTTCTTTTGTTCTAATAAATTCTGTTTATATGATAGTAGGCCTTTGAATCCAGATACTGTAGATTAAAGTAACCCCCTTAAAGAACTCCTGTACCCATACATAAAAAAATTTTATGATATGTGTAACCGTGAGCCAGCAAAGGTAAGTACGGTCACAATATATAT
>JAHLJT010002406.1:68404312-68504312 GCA_031308135.1 Acheta domesticus
TGGAACAAAACCAGTATTTACATCAATCCGACTCCCAATCAATCCGTCCGGCGGACGGGGCTCCCGCCATGGCTCATGAGGGATTATCTAGGATGTTCGAACATATTGCCACGAGCATCACGACAGATGGTGAGGCGCTAATCCGGGATTAATAGGTGTTGACGGGGTCCCTCTCCACACGATAGCACGGTTATTCACCGTACAGGCACATTTTGGACTAGACCACCCCACGTCTATACGCACTTGACAGAGAAGAGTATTCCAAAGACCGCAGGAGCCATCCCAGGAAACGTCCGCGAGAATTTGTCAAAATGAGCGAAGTACGACTAGCAAAAATGAAGAAACGCCATATATACGAATTCAAGTGGGACAAAAGGTGTTGGGGGAGGGTACCTAGAGTGTCCAAATCCCACCACTAAACTTATTCGCAGTTTTTTTCTCCTGTATGAAGACCATATTAATATTAAAGGCAATTAAGGCTCCAATGTGGCGGAACTAATGAATGAGGCGGGAGAACAGTCGAACAATACACTTTTACACACTTGAAGGCATACATGAGGGACAAGATCAAACTAAAGGAGAACCCTGAATTCAATGGATTAGAAGATTATTTTTTCACTGTGTAAAAAGAAATCTTGAATAACTGTTGGGGTTTATTTGACCGTATTGTCAAAACACAAGAAATAGCGCTCCACACACATTCAACAAGTAGCGCGCAGAGTGAGAACCTGCGGCGGAACGGATCCGACCGAGTCGTGAACGAGCGCACGGGGTAGTGGGGAACTGATCGGTCTGACCGCGCAAAAGCGACAGTTGGCGGTTGAGCACATGGCGTGAGGGACGGTATGCAATGGTGGTTAGAGAGCGATGGCTTTGATGTACAGAGAAATCCAGTGTAATCGGACACAGGTATTTAAAAGAAAAAATTGTGATGAACTGTGCAATAAGCGAGTGTAAGGATTGTGGTGACTTATTTAAGAGAGAATAATTACGAAATTTAATAAAAAAGGGGAGTCAGTGCACTGACACGTGGGCGATGCGGGTTAATGATAGTTGGTGCGGCTGTGGCTGATGTGTGATTATGCGGTGGAGCTGCTGAGCTGATACGATTAAAGTCATCGTGTGAGAAAGAAACCGTGGGAAGGCGACGCCGGTGGATTGGAAACGGGCTGCGGTGACACGTGGGCAGACGGAGCATCGCGGGCATCAAGGTTACCTCCGACCTCAGGCGGAACGGGCAGCAACGCGTCACGTAGAAATCGACCGATCGTAACGATCAGATAAGTAATTCTAATTGTGAACAAATAGAAGGAAAATTAAATGAAGCGCCAGTTCCGGATGCTCACTGTGTAGCGTTGAAAGTAATGATGTGCGTAGTAGCATATGAATGGCTCGTAGTTTTTTCCAAAGGGTTGGAAGTTGCATAAGCGGGAATGATAATGTAATGGTGGGAAGGTTAGAGATGTACAGAATGAACCATAGAATTATGATCAAAGCAATGATGCAAGCTATGTTGGTAATGTAATGATGTCTTATTGTTCTCTTGTTCTAATAAATTCTGTTTATATGATAGTAGGCCTTTGAATTCAGATACCGTAGATTAAAGTAACCCCCTTAAAGAACTCCTGTACCCACACATAAAAAAATTTTATGATATGTGTAACCGTGAGCCAGCAAAGGTAAGTACGGTCACAGTATCTTTTGTAAAGGTCTGCAAATGAAAATGGTCAAATTTTGAATGCATCATACATTTCTAGATAAACTTAAAGGACGATGTGCCACTGTGATCTTAAATATTTTCCATTTGTTGCAAGAATTAATATCCATTAATATTACAATACCGCGTACTTTATTTCATATCCCAACGATTCTAATATTTCTTGCCAAATTTTCATGCCATTTTTGATGCTGATATTTTTTCACTGTGCACCTCCTCACACATTAATTTTCATATCCCTTAATGAGTTCATTCACTTCATCATTCTGTCCACAACCCCTGCCCTCGTACTCTCATGTGGATTGCCCCATCACACTAACGTATTCTTCGATGTTTGACAGTAATCTTTCTGTCAACTCCCACATTCCCCTCCTCTATTCGCATGTTTCTCTTCTGTCAACATCCCACTTATGATTTTCCCACGTTAAGCACATTTGTCTCCAAACCGAAAGTTACCTTTACCCAAGATTTTACAATCCACGAGCCCGCGTCACAGAATTTCGAGCGTAACCTTCCAATTCCACGTTCGAAAGGCCGCCCGATTCTGGGGAAATAGACAATTCGGTAAATATTTAACCGACCGACCGACCAACCCTCATTCCCCCATGGTCAATTTAAAAAAGCACGTTACGTCGTATCGTAATTTCAGCCTTATCGCCCGCTCGACCAAAAAGAGAAGGGAGAAAGGGGGATTAGGTGCCGGTGGCGCGCCCAGCGGAGAGCCACAGCACTAGGGGTGTTTTTACTAGAACGCGGGAGGGGAGCGGGTCGAGCCCGCAAATGACGGCACCTAAAACGAGAGTTTGCTTTTTGCGAACGCGAGGACAATGCAGGGCGTGCGCGCGCACGGGCTAATTAATTAGGCCTGGCGGGGGCGGCGAGTGGGGGGGAGGGGGAGGGGCAGGGCAGCGGGGAAGTCGTTCATCGGCGCTGCTGTGGCGGCCGCTGCCGCGGGCGCTGCAAGAACAGCTGATCCTGCAGCGAGATATCGGTTCGGAAATGAACAAGCAGCGCTCGTAGCGGCCGCTGTTGGAAATGCTCCGCTCGCGCAATGACATGCAAGCACTGGGGGCCGGAAGTAACGGATGACGACGACGGCTGCGGCACGCGAGTTGGGGTGATGTACGGTCACACAGTGTATCCGAATGCGCAGCGGCGGTAAGAAATATGGTTCGTCGGTAGAAAACTATAACAAATAACCACGCTAGCAGAATGTAGTATCGGATGGTTGAATAAAATTCATGAAGTTAGTAAATTCTGAATTATTCCTGCGACTGCACGGATATCGCAAACTATTAGAAACCTATCTGTCCTGCTGGTGCCTCGTCAAACCCTTCAATGCCCAAGCCTTTCTCTGTTATTTGACAACTGTTCTTAGATTAGTTTACGATGGTAATTATATTAACTCCGATAAACTATTAGAAAAATTATCATGCTTCCTAGAATTCATATTTAAGCGAAAAAAGAAGTTGGCAGTTTAAGCGAAAAGTGGAGCAGTTGGCAGTTTTAAAGCACTGTTAAGGTACAGTCGCCAATGACATTCCAGTAAACGGAGAAAACCGATGGGGAGTGGGTCCACCCCAGACTCCAGAACCAATTACAATATAATTGAAGGACTATTGCATCTAAAATAATAATAATAAATGTGTTTAAGTCGGTCCGGATAACCGAGATTGCTACGACAGTAGTGCAGTGGTGATCACGGACGGAAGGATCGCGGGTCCGAGTCCCACCTCGGGCATGTTTTCGTTCGTGTTCGTCTGTATATGTGTGTCGTCCATTCAACCCTCATTATCATCATTTCATCTTCCACACCCCCAGAGCTAAACATCATGGGGAATAAAAATCGGATCCAGCTAAATGCTGATCCCTTGATAAATTACATGCACCTGCCACCGAGATAATGTTAATACCCCCAGTAAGTGCAGGATGCATGCACTTACCGGTTACAAGCGGTTATGGATTGCGACGGTTTCAGTTTTTTCCTACACATCCGTTAAGTGTTTAAAGAAGAAACTATCATGAAAAGATAAGAAATGTTCTAACAATAAACGTCCTACAAGAAGTGTAACTCTTCACCTAAACAAAAATGTAGGGAAAAAAAGAAAAGAAAAAAACGGCCCTGGGAACTCCACAAAGAAACCATTGAACATCACCTAGCCACTAACTTTTACTATTAATTATTCCAAACCCCTTCCCTTGCAATCTTCAGACTCGCAAAAAATCCTAACCACATCAGAATAATAAAACAGATATCCCAACAATATATTCCTTAAAATCTGGGAACTCGAAGCTGAATAGAGGACTCAACATGGCATCCTCAACCTTATGTTAGATTAAAGTTTTTAAGTAAACGCATTAGCCTTTCTGACATTCGTAAAGTTGATTCTTAAAGTGACCTCTATAATGTACAACCAACAAAAAATAATAAATAAAAGTATCTTGCGATCCATCCCTGGGCCCATCATTGGCACGCGCTTGATAAGACAAGGAAAAATTCTGGGAAGTTAATTAATGAATTAACGTTTATTGAAATCAACACGTACTTAAAAATACACCAGTATTCACAGAAATGAATTTTCAGAACGGAAAGGGAAGTTAAGTTTTAAAAACTAATGACTTAACACGACAATTTTGGGGGGTAATCTGATAGTGTATTTGAAAGCTATTGAATACCATTTTACTCTCTTTCAAGTACTCCACTCCCTTTTCGCAAAATTGAACATCCGAAATAGAACGATGATCAGCCATTACATTAGACCATCTCGATCTGAGAACCGTTTTCGCGCCCGGTTACTCTCGACACCTAGTTCTGAAAGCTCATGTAGTGATGTCTGCGACGCATCTAACCAAATTGGTGTTTTGGTTCCGAAACACGACGCCCATCAGTGTTCGGCCACGATGTGTTGACGCAAGAGAGCAGCGGAGGCTGTGACGCATTGTTTGGAGAGACCGCAGACTTAGAAAAATCGCACGGAATAGTGATACCCTGCTGTAGCACTCTATCCACGGTACTCTGATGCAGATGTGGTTGCGGAGTCGAAGACCCTCTTCCCATCCCCACGCTGGTTGCACGCCGCCATTAGAGATGTATGAAGAGTGGTAGCACCCCGTAAGCTGTCGAAGCATTAGTAATAATAATAATAATAATAATAATAATAATAATAATAATAATAATAATAAGGCGAAGACGAAAAAAAGAAGAAATTGCTTTATTGGAATAGCCCACATTTTGTGCAAAGTATTGAAGAGGCACCGACAGTCCCTAGATCTACATCTTAGGAAGCTGGTTCAAACCCAGAGAAGACTTTATAATCAACCGACCCGTAACATCTTTTGTCGTGAATTAGAGGAATAATAATAATAATAATAATAATATAATAATATAATTACAATATATTTCAGAAATATGTAATAATCTGTTCATACAGAAGATGGTAACTACAGAAACAATAAATGCACCCTATTTCAAGCAACAATAAAAAACGGAAATTCCAATACATCGAATCACAGAAAACACATCACATGTAACATATACATCCCAGTTTAGTCCTATCTTTTCACTTAATTTTGCTACTACTAAGACGATAAGGTAATTTTCTACCAAGCGTTTTGGTGTTTTTTCTTTGCGAGGAACAAGCCATTTCACCGTCATTCAAGAGTACTACCAACAACACGCATTCTGGGCTCCTCTGATGAATGTCATTACTTTGGTTGCAAAGCACTGAGCGAGAGATCTGAAGACATCAAACTCGAAGTTGCACGACGCAGCGGCCAATGAGTTTCGAGACGCCGCAGAATGTAGTTGTATAATTTAACTGCATATCACGTGCGCAGAAATGAAGCTAAACTGGCGAAAATTTTATGACAATCAGGGGAAAGAGAAAGAGGAGTGCATTGTAACAAGATGCGGGCGGGTTTGTTGACTTTCCCTTTAAAAGAAGATTACATGGGGCGGGAGAGGAGAGGAAGGGGCAGGAAAAAGTTAGTCAACGACTTACGAGAATGAAGTGGAGGGGCCACGACGGAGGACGCACACGGAGACCGAGGACAGGGACGAGGACGGAATCTAGTGCCTCGATACGATAAAACGCGGGAATAAAATAAAAAAGAACCCCCCAGGATCGTTGTATACGTCGAAAGGAAAAGTAAATAATACGAACGGGGGAAATGAAAATGAGGAGAGAGAGATATAAAGAGAACTCATCATCATTGGAACCACAACTAAGAAACAGACAGCGTATACATCAAAAGAATATCAGATTCGTAGACCGCTTTCAAACAAACGCCCTCGTGCCAGATTCTTGAAAAAAACGAAGAAAAATTTTAAATATCATTGAAAACGAGGCACATCTCGCCAAAACACGCATTAATCTTGAAGGTCCCAGTTTCCAAACTGCTAGTCATATTAAATACATTTAGAGGTACAGCGCTCTATTGAAGGTTGTGTACAGCTCACAGAAGGACTCCCCCCCCCCTTGCCAACCCATTCATCGCTCTGCACTTCTCTTCTTTCCGTCCGCACTCGTATCTTTTTGCTCCACCCGCGCCTCCTTTTGGAGACTACCTGATCGCATTCTTCTTTCACTTCACCTCGCCATCCGCTTAAGTCCCCGCCCAGCACCGCTTTCCCCACCCTACCCCTGCCGCGACAGAAAACTCTCCACCGCCCATCCGCTACCCGCCCCCTTCCGGCCAGCCCCGCCTCGCCCCACACCATGCCCCTCTCCCCCCCTGTCGTAGAGCCCAGCTTAGCCCGCGTCACCTCAACCCCGCCCTCGCCACCCCGCTCCTCCATTGCCCTCCTCGCCCCGCCCAGCCCCGCCTCTCCCCCATTCCCCGCCCAGCTTCGCCCCGCCTCGCTCCGCCCCGCCCGGCCCCAGTGTCGCGCAGCCCTCGCCCTCCCCGTCCCGTCCCGCCACGCGGTTCCCCAGCAGGCCCACTTGGCTCCCGCCTCGCCTTCCCCCGCCCATACTCTCCCCAAGCCCTAGCCTGCCCCGCCCTTGCGCGCGCGCATCGGGCCAGCCCCGCCTCACCCCTCCCCGCGCCATCCGCCACGCCAGGCCCGGCCTCGCTGTCGCTTGCCCCTCCCTGCCCGCCCCGCCCCAACCCGCCCCGCCCCGCCCCCGCCCGTTGAATGGCGCGCGCATCCGCGGAAATGCTCGAGTGCAGGGCGGCGGAGGATGAATATCGCCCGAGAGATACGAGAGTAATTACACTTCGCGCGGTAATAAAATATGAAAGGAGGCAGGGCGAAGCCTCGGCGCAGCGCGAAACGCGAAAGAAAGGGACAGCACGAGACGGAGGGAGACGCCCACGCAGCGTGAAACATAGTGTGTGTGTGAGAGAGAGAGAGAGGAGACACAGAGAGAGAGAGAGAATGATGTGAGAGGGTTAAAGTGTATGATGAAAAGTTACAAAATGAAACCTGAACTGGCTCACAAAAAGGTGAGTGCCAAATGTGAAGAAAAGCCAATTACACAAAAACGAAAAACTAAAAGTGCAAATTTTGATAGAAAAGAAAACAACAAATTAAAATTGTTGACTTTCAGAAAGCAAACTTTCACAACAATTAGAAGACAATAAAATGAGGAACACACGCATCAGAAACGAGAGGAGGAGAAAATTTACATGTAGACATAAGATTTAAATTGAATTGTACGAAGCATCCTTTGTAAAAATCACAATTGAAATTGTTTTTTAATCGTGTAACATTTGGGATACGCTGTAAAATTGTGCCTCATAATGTATACTTTCGGTCTGAAAACTAAAACTAGGCATAGACATACGGAGTTACAGTTTTCTGGAAAGAAAATACAATATACTATAATCAGTACTCTTATATCGCAAATTCTAAGAAGTGAGACGACATACAACAGCACAGAGCAATTGAAGAAATATACCATCTCGCCATATCAATTCCTTGTTCTTAACACCATGCGTATGAGAATATCCTGTTTGCATGGTGCAGGAAAGAAGAACGTTTCTATTACGTAGATCACGGAGATATAAACATTTCCGCGCGCCGCAGGAGAGCGGAGGCATCCAAAGTTTACTTTATTTCAATTCCAGTAAAGATAATCGTCCCTATCCAAAACCGTATTATCATAATCAAATTTCTCTCCGTCCGCTCCCCATTCGGCTCCCGGCGCGGTTTCCACGGGCGGTGCATTGAGAGGTAGCGGCATGCAAATAATCGCAGTAACTTGGGTTTGCTCTGAAGATTGTAAACACACGAGAGCGGTGAGCGTTTTGTGTGTTGAACTTCGCCCGCTTCTTCCCCCGCAGGTTTGTTTCCTCAAGAAGTTGGGCCGCCCATACGGCGGAGACGACGCGGCGGCGGCGGCGGCGGCGGCGGCGGCGAAGGCGGAGGCGGAGGACGATAGAGTGCGCTGAGAATGTGCGAGCAGTACCCGGCAGGCAGCGCGCGAGGAAGAATATTCGATTGATAAACGGCAGCGGAAGCGAGTGGCTGGGCCCAAATTGCATGGTGGTGAAGGGCGGCGGGGCAGCTTTCGTTTGGTGGGAAGGAAACGTTGACGGAATGTTAAGTCTCATTAAAGACGATGTATGTGTGACGGCGGAAGGGAGGAAGGAAGGAAGGAAGGAAGGAAGAAAGGAAGGAGGGAGGAGAGCAATAATCGGCAAGACTTTTGAGAAATGAGTCTACAAAGAAATACTATCTGTGACGAGTGTTGCTGCTGACATGCGATACGTTTCCACATGAAGCGTAGAATGGTGTACCTAATGTACAATTGAGATGGCCTGGATTTGCGAGAATAATGCACAAAGCTGTTGACGTAAGTTCAGGAAGTAATTATCCATAAACCTCGAGGAATGCAATATACCAAGTCCGAATGATATATCAGGGCTTACTTTAAAGAATTGTTTAGGAACCTAATGAAAAAATTGTGCTTAGGAATTATTAGTCTTAGGGTCATATTTATAAACGTCTGCCAGCAGAGCTCCCAGGGGTCTGCCAGCTGGGGGCTTGTTGGGAGGAAGGGGGCGGCTGGAATTTGAAATCGTCCCCTACCTCTCTCCCAGGTAGCAGCGTTCTGGGGGCTAGTTTGGAGGCGCACTGGCAACATTGCTGGAAACAAGGAAATGCCTGAGCGAGTGGTACCAATATTACGCATTCGAAAGCCATTATTTACAGTCCAAATATTATGAATATAAATTAAATGAATTGTTTGTTTCGACCCACATTCCCTTTTATAAATATGTGCCTTTATATAAATGTATTATGCACGTTATTATCGACGAAATGACTCTGATACACAAGTAGTTTCACCGTGTGAGATTGGTATAAGAATTCACCTATTTCTTCTTGTTTTCGTGTCCCGCGTGGTCCGAGCATTGTTTCCATTGAATAGAATCAACGTGTCTCGTTCAATTTATCCAGTGTTTCGCGAGTGCTTATCCAGTGTTTCGTGTGAATTAAAAATGTTGAAAAAGAAGAATCCGCCCTTCACGGAGACAAAAGTTTTATCATCACGGGTACCGGTCTTCCGCGATTATCTGGCTTAATAATGCATTCATTAAAGGGTACAGGAATTCTACGACCGTTCTTTTCTGAAATCTATACCTTTCCTGAAATTGCCTTTCAGAAAAATGTTCTAATGGATTCGCCAAATTTCGAATGAACCTACGTGGCAGTCGTCTCCCCCTCTCTACAACATCCTGCACGAATTCTATAAATTCATACAAATCATCCATATCCTGAAACAATACCATGTCCGCAAAAAAAAAAAACAACTAATATTCAAAGTCAAGCCTCAATCCACAAGATACATAAGAACTTTGCTTTATATTCTATTACCTTGATCTAAAAAATGTTAGCAGTGTCGTAATCAGATTTCACGTCAATCTTGCAGGTTATGTTGCCGTATGTAAAAAGAACGGTCCAAAAAAGAAAGCTAAAATTCGCTGTATATCCGATTGACAAGTCCAAAACGTGTGCTAGGTTGCCGTAAATCAAGAAGAAGGTCCAAAAATCATGCAAAGTCGGTAAAATACGAATATAGTAGAACACAACAACACACGGAGGGAGTAAAATCACATGTGAGGGCAGGCTGGGGGACCCCTGGCAGGACCAGCATGCCGCTGCCAGCAGAGAGCCGCTGCTGGGGGCTTGCTAGGGGCCAGCTAGCGCTGGGGGCCGTTCATAGATCGCAAAACCGAACCCTGGCAGCCTGCTAGGCCTGGCAGGCCCCTGGCAGAGGTTCATAAATTCGGCCCTTAGTCTCTTAACGCCCGCCCAACTAATAAAAACAAAGTAGAGTAGAAAACAAACTATGCTAGTGCGTGCTGTGACACCTAGAAATACAAATACACAAAATACAGTTGAATGTTGATAATACGAATTTTGATTACAATTCATTGGTTTTTAAAGTGTTATTCATTTCCTTACGATTACACGTTAGGTCCAATATTATGAAGCAAAAACGTCAAAAATCAGAAGTTTTGCCGTTCGTGTTGTTCTAGGTCCTTCAACTTGGCTGTTGTTTTTCTTTCCACTAGATATTGAAACATAAGTATATAGGAGACCGTCAGGCAGTGACTCGGCTACGTTGACAGCGCGGAGCTGAATCCTCTTGTGCATCTCGCTGCTTTGGCGGAGGCACGAAGGCAACCGTTCATACGCACGCAACGCGGAGACGCTGTGAACCTCTTCAGTTGCGCGAAGATCGTATTTTCCACGCGGCACTTGCTACTTGCCCTATATGTGAAACGTTTACTACAAGGTCTACCATACATAGAAATATTTGATAATCTATTATATTCCATTTACAATGGTACAATCATGCACCAAAGAACCAAAACCCGATATTTAACACAAATGGTACAATACGGTTCAATATGAATGTGCACTGTAGTCAAATATTAGTGTCTTCGTGAAGAAGGAAGCTGCATTTGGCCAAAATTTAAAAAAAAAATGAATATGGTGCAGACGAAAGAAAACGCATCTTCCCCATGCCCCTAACAAAACTACATTCACTGGGGGAAGTCGTCCGCGGTATTCAAACTTCTCGTGTTCGTTTCTCTGGAGATGCCTATCGCAGAAACAGCGAACACAGACGCCGCGCTGTCAGCGATCCCCCACCCCCACCCCCGCTCTGCCCCCGCCCCGCGCCAGGCGCCGTCGGAGGCGGGAATCCGTCTGCCGCCCCACGCCCCCTACGACCGTATCTCCATCCGCCCTCCAGGGACACTCCCTCCGAAATCCTATTCTTCTTGCCCCGGGCCGTCTTTTATAAGACTTGCACGTCCTGGGATTCGAACAAAGTTCAGTAGATTTTTATCTGGCACCCCTTCATTCCCAGTCTCTTCGTATCTCTTCCCGGTTTTTTTTGTTATTTTTTTTTCTTTTCGTGCAATATACGTCTTGCGCCTGGGGACCTTTTCTCATCTATTTCATTGTGCTTCTCGTGTTGCGATCGCACTAAGATGGGACCCGACGCCGAGAAGCGTCCTCTGCCAACAATAACTACATATTTATTTTCCTATTTTGCAGCGGGCGGGAGGGCGGGCGGGCGGGTGAGGGAGGAACTGGCCTACTGCCCGATGTCGCCCCGCCCGCCCCCGCTCCGCGCGGATATTTACATTTGACCCCGTGGACGAGAGCCAACCCCCTACCCCGCCGCGCCTCTCGCTGCAACCCTACACTTAGGCACGACTGATTTGCGGCGACATGGATTGCATTAGGTAGGATGGTCTATAATATTTTAATATTGTATTGATACGAGTGTGATTCAAATTAATCTTCTCTGCAAACTACTTGTAGTAAAAGTATGTTCCTTAAATTTTATATTCCTTAAATTCTATGTACCTTAAATTCTATATACCTTAAATTCTATATACCTTAAATTCTATATACCTTAAATTCTATATACCTTAAATTCTATATTCCTTAAATTCTATATTCCTTAAATTCTATATTCCTTAAATTCAAACGTCAATCTCAAAACCTCATATGTAACTACTGGGTTATATTTTTTCGAAAACATCCTTACCCGATATAATTTTTTCACGACAATTGAAGAGGCATCTGCTATCTAATTTTATGAAACTTGTTTATAACCGTTAATTTCCGTTGCAATCATCCGCTGTGTGTAATTCCAAGGCGCGAATGCGACTCCTATAAAACACGCAGACGCAACTTCGCGAGAGTAACGCGAGGAAGCAGCAGCGGTGGCGGCGGCGGGCGAGATGGGGGAGGAATGAAAATTGGCCGAACGTCCGTCGCAACTTCGCTTCCGCGATAAATTTTCACACCAACTTCGCGATGTAGAACCGCGCGAGCAGAACAAAGCGAAAAAATAAGCGCATTGTAGTCGCATTTTCATCTCTCGCGCAGAAGCAATCAAGTGTTGTGCGCGCGGGGAAGGTGGGCGTGGCGCCGCTGGCCCGGGCGGGGCGGGGCGGGGCGGGCCCTCGAAGGGCAGAGCCAGGTGGGAGGGGACGGGATCGTCGCATACTGCTTCCCCTTCCACTGCAACCGGGAGGCAACTTTTGGGAAGGATATAATAGGAGAATGATGAGTTTGCAAAATGGGGGCCACAATGCACATTCCTAATGACAAAGCTGCGCCCAATACTTGCTCCGGCCGGCCCACACCGCGCGCAATTGTGCTCGGGTGCCGCCGACAACGCAAAAAGGAGCCTGAGTTACTACCTGCTCTCCTATTGTGCATGCTGTACGCACAAACATATTTCATCCCCATCAATAATTAAAATTTTAAAAAAAAGTGGGGAGCGTGGATACGGCGGCGAAAGTTTGCTTGGGGCGGCGAAAATCGGCGGCGGCGGTGCCCGGCCGCCGCGGGCACGAAGGGCAGCAGGGCACTGGGGTAGGCGCGAACGCGGGAGCGCCGGCTCGGCAACTCCGTGGCCGGATTCCGGAGGCGGGGGGGGGGGCGGGGCGCGCCGTTCGCCCCGGAGTTCGCCGGAGGTGAGATGCTTTTATGCGCAAGTTGCGCCGCCCGGAGAAGGCGAGGCGACCGCCCCAAATCTATACAGCAGCGCAGGCAAATGGGCGCCGGGGCGGCCGCGGCCACCGCAGCCCAGGGCCCTCCCCAAAAACGCGAATGAAATATGGATGTTGCGGAGTTGTTACCGGCGCGGTGCGGGGGCGCCAACAATGGCATTCATTCGCCGACGGCGCGGCCGCGTCGGAAACTTTGCCAACAACGGAATCCGCTGGATTATTAAACATGAAATGCTTTATCGGAGCTTTGTTGGGAGAAAAGCGGGAGGAAAAGGGGTAGTTAAACTTTTAGCCTTGCCTGTGGTAACCCATATATTTTTACCTGCTTCATCGATATTCTGCAAGAAATGGGGTCGTAAAATGAACTTATGTTCCGCCACGGATACTTTTCACGTTGGGCGCTGCCTCTTGATGGTATAAAAATGAGCCGCTGCCGAACTAATAATGCATTACCTCGAGCCGAAGAAAAAGAAAATGAGGCTGCATTAGAAACACAGATTTGGGGTATATGTAGCAGAAACTATCTTTAGCTTTCGTCATAAATCTTTAAGATCCCAAGCGTCTGCATCAAGAAAAGTCACACAGGAAAAAAGCGAAGAAATTGGCAAAGAAGGAAGAACTCGGGTTGAAACTGACCGAGAGAAAATTCACGATCAGATCAGTGGAGAAACGAAAGCTGCAACGAAATGGAATTTGAATCGAATCCCTACAGGAACAGACAGGGAAGTTTATTTGTATTACTATAAAATGCGAAAGATATGACACAGTGAAACTAGACGATATGTAAACTAACATCAAAATAGAATTGATGATAATAATGACGGTGACGATTTGGTTTTCTGAGACGCAAAGAGATAGATCTAGGTGGAAAGAGATAGATTTGGACAAAGAGATAGATCTGGGGGGCTATAGTTGTAGTGTACAGCTGACTTGATTGTTTTCTTACAAAGGCATTACCATTGATATTAAATTAAATTGTTTATATGTTGAATTATAGACATAACTTACTAAAGAGATATGTTGCTAAAATTTCGATATTCGGTCCCTGGCCTGTACGTGGGCGAAGGAACTAAGGCAAGGTTTAATCTCACATCGTGGGCTGCCGGGAGCCCGTGTCAAACGGGAGAACGAACCGGGATATCTTTATCTCTTGTTCCTTCGAAGTCGACACAAGCAATCTAATTTGTTGCACGTTACATTTGATGTGGTTTATACAATTCATTTCTGGGTCTTGCTCTCTCATTTGAAAAGTGCAGGAGCCTTTATTGCATAAGGTAGTTGTGAAACCAACAGTCAAATAAATTTGGTATTAACTTTTTTTAAATTTAAAGCACTGCGGTTGTGTTGGACAGTGCAGAAGAGGACGAGATTGCTTTCAACAAGATTAAAGAAAGAACAAGCAAGCTAAACTGTTGTGTGTTTTGGAAACATTTAGTCTCTGCCTCTCAGATATCAGCGGCTCACTGGGACCATGGGAAGTAGTAAACGCAAGAACGTGTGTACAGCTGCGGCAACAAAATGTGCTTCAGATAACTTCCAACACCCGCTGTACAAATCTACAATTAAAACAAGACTGACGCGCAGCGTGAAGCGAATGCACAAAAAAAGTTCCACACGAAATGTGTAATGACTGAAATTCTCGAAGGAGCAATTGCACATCACGCGGCAGCTCTGCCGCGTGATGTCACGGCCTCCTCAAATATGCCTTTTAACGCGTGGCGCCGCTTCTGGGCGGAGGGCGCCGCGAGCGCGGAGCAGTGCACACGGAATGTGTAATGGCAGCGCCCGCGGGGGGGGGGGGGGCGGGGAGGCAGGGGTAGGGTCGGGGCGTGGCATCGGCAGCGCATCGCCGCTTGGCAACTGGCAACTGGGACACAGGTCGCCTCTCAAAGCCCAACTTGGCGCCACCGTTCGGCGCTTCCACGTGTCGCTCTGCTCGGCGACGCGGTTTCTCCGATCAATACCAGGTGAATGCCGGAGCGGTACCCCCCCCCCCAAAAAAGGCCATGGACCGCGCACGATCTTTCCTTCCCTTTCCTTGTCTTATCCTTACCCCTTACTTACACACATTTACATTTAGATGCACTACACAACCACACATGCCGGAAGAGCGGTCGGAGCTTAGAACTTGTCACGGCAGGAGAGGTGCCCCTCTGGTGGGAGATGCCTGGTTGAGGAAAAAAACAACAACAACCTCGAGCCAATGTGTAATTCGACGCGGATCTCGCCATCCAGCAGGGGAAAATCTCTGACACCCTCCGCGATAAAAAAATTAATTTATGACCTTAGCAGTTGTTGGACTAATCAATCAATCAATCAATCGACGTCGTAACACGAGCAGGTACCCCCGGTTGTGGAGAACGACCAACACAGTGTGTTTGCAAGATTGCATTTGCATATGCATTTCGAGCACATACGAGGTGGATGCTATTTACTGTAAAAAATTGAAATGTGTTTTGAGTTTCCTTCAAGCAACCTTACAGGAAAATTCGAAATCAATTTCACTCATTTGTGGAAATGTAGCTCGCACGCTTACATTTCAGAGCGTTAGTTGGCCTGGTAAGTATTGGTCTTTAAAGGTAGCCCAAGATGCTCCTTCTGGTTTCAAGACATAACGAACAGCGGAGAGCTGTCAAAACTAAAGAAGTTAACATGGTTTATTAATATATATCGCAATAAGTGTTGTAGGCTCGGTAGGTTTTCGAGTGCATTCTCATATTGCTAAGCGTTTAATAACAAGTATCCCAGAATATCAAATATACAATTTAAATGTACATATATTTTGATATTCTGTACATTTTAGACCACACGTTCTACGAAATTTGGATTCCCAGCAAAACTAAACCACCAAAATTGTAATACAAAGTCTGAAAAGTCTCATTTTGCAAATTACTGCTAAAAAAATATAACTCCAGCTCCGGACCGAAATCCGGGCTTTAAGGGACCCGAGCGCTTCGTTTCCGAGTTAAGAAAGGTGTTAACGAGTGTTAAGAATTGCGGGGGTAACTACTGCCTTCTCTACTGCCAAAAAATTCTACATTTTTCGCCTTAAATATGTTCAATGCATTCTTGGGGGACAATTCCCTGACCACCAGATACACATTTAAGGTTTTCTGTCGATGGGTACTTACGACATTTATAATGGATAAAGTAACACTTTCGTCTTCCTTCAATTCCACAATTCAGTTACATACACAGTCTATATAAGACAGTTCGTTGTATGTAGTAATCGTAATTGAAAAGGAACAATTGCACGGTTAGAATGTAAAACATGACAGCCCACGTGGAAAAGCTTTCGAGATGAAAGCAACTGATAAGTTTGGATTAAAGGGAATACTTAATGTGACAATTACTGGGGACTGAGTCTTGAGCCATGAATGGAACTACGTGGGCGGTTGTTCGAACGGATCCCAAGGCAGGAGACCAAAATTGTAATATCACCAAAACAACTTTCGTGTGGGATACCATCTTTTAGTGCCGAATGCTTTATTTGTGAAACAAGAAACTTGTAAATGAGTATTCGATGTTGTTCTTCTACTCTTTTAATTCGTCGTTCTTTAATTCTGCCACTCCCCTGTTCCCGAATCCTTTTTTCTGCGCCGACTCTAACTCACAATTATTGTCTTCAACTCTCATCAAGGCCTGGCCCCTCCCTCCGGACCCTTCCCTCCGTCAACCCTCCCTCCCCTCCCTGGCCGCGGGCCACGCCCATCGGCTCCCTCGCCCTCCTCAAGGACGCCGCCCGCACCCGCCGCGTCTTCCTCGTCGCCGCTTCCGCCCGCGGTGAGAGGAGGCTCAATGGACTTTGCAAGCGGACTGCGCTATTTACAATTTCGCCCCTCGGCCGACAGACCGCTCGTGGTAGGGGCGGGGCGCTGGCGGAGGCTGTGAAGAGGAAGAGGACGGCGCGGTGGAGGCAGCTGACGGCCGCACGGAAGAAGCGGCCAGGACGCTGCTCTTCCCATTGCACTCTTCGTGTCAGCGTAAAAGGAAGGCAGGGCCTATTTATTTAACGAGCACACTATTCACTTTGGCTCGACCGATTTGGCTGCCGAGGTGGCTACAACCACGCGGAAAGGGGTAGGTTTCGGCAGCGGCCTTATTTTGGCAGAAATGTGCCTTGTGAAGCATTTTGTTCCATGAATCCTACCATAACCATCTTCAATAATCATCTTCGTTTAGCGCCAAATACGAAGCGTATATCAGTTGACAGCACGATTCCCAGAGGGACAGCACTCTCACGTATCCAGGTCGCTGCGAGACGAGGAACCACTCGGCTACTTGCGGCAAAACGAAGTACTCTGCGACATTGGCAAAATTCTAAGGTCTTGAAACATTTTATACAATATCAGCAACGATTACAATGAGACAAATGCTCCTCCTAAGCACCACTTTATCAAAATGAAACATTTGCAGAATATTTCCAGTGCATAAATAAGACAAAACGGCGCTCCTTGCAGCGCGCCCTGCGCCCGGGGGCGGAGGCGCTCGGCGCCTCGCGGCAGCGAGAAACGGTCTCATTTGCGCCGAGAGCGAGTTACGGGCACGCCCTTAATAGGACTTTATCCATAATAGATACGGCGGCGACCGCGCATTCCTACGCGCCGGGGGAAGGGGCGGGAGCGCGGAATTAGACGTAATAACTAAAGACTGTAAAGGGAATTCCGCTCTCGGAGTAGATCACGCGGAGCGGCGGCGGAGGCGGCGGCGGCGGCGGCGGCGGCGGCGGGGGCGGGGGCGTCACCTGCGAAGGCAAGAAGCAGCCGTCCTCAGACCCTCGCAGTTCTTAATCTTGGCAAAAACGCCCACGATGGCCGAGACGGAGAGCGCCAGACGGACCGTCTGGACCGCGAGGAAGAAACAAGCGCCAACGAGATGCGCGCGCAGGGGGAGCACTGGGCACCAGGGCGAGGGGGGCGAGGGGAGCAGAGAGGGGGAGACGGTGGGAGCGGAGGTCGTGGCGGCGCATATCAGCGCGGTCGCGGAGGTGCAGGAGGGTTCATTACCGCGATAATTGTAACGCCGCCCTTGCGAGTTGAAATACGTTGATGAGGACAGGGGGTCGCCCGCCCTCGCCTCCTGCCCTCGCCGCGCTCGCGTCACTCGGCGCGGAGAAACTCCACCTGGAAATGCCCTCATGTTTTTACTCAAGGTGCAATGAATGTGTGTGTGTGTGTGTGTGCGTTGTGTGTGACAGAAAGAAAGAACACAGAGAGGAGAAAGAGGAGAGAGAGGAGAAAGAGGAGGAGAGAGGCGAGAGACGAGAAAGAGAGGCGAGAGACGAATAAGAGAGGAGAGAGACGAGAAGAGAGGAGAGAGACGAGAAGAGAGGAGAGAGACGAGAAAGAGAGGAGAGAGTCGAGAAAGAGAGGAGACGAGAAAGAGGAGAGAGACGAGAAAGAGAGGAGAGAGATGGGAAAGAGAGGAGAGATGAGAGAGGCAGGAGAGAGACGAGAAAGAGAGGGGAGAGACGAGAAAGAGAGAGGAGAGAGGAGAAAGCGAGGAGAGAGAGGGAGATATGAGAGGAGAAACGAGACGAGGACGAAAGCAAAGACGGACAGAGAGAGAGAGAGCGTGTACGCGAGTGTGTCTTTTTTAGGCGCCGAGATGAGCAAAGATACGACCTCTCAAAAGAGTTAAGAAAATTGCTGCCTGCGTACGACATAAATTCCTTCGGTTTAATTTTGTGATTTTCCGCTCTCCCACGCACACTTCTCACAAATATAGGTGGTCGTCAAACGCGCGGTACTGAACGCAAGTGCAGTCATCATAAGCTTACAAGAGGGTTCTCTCGCTTTCGAAAACAGGAATTGCCGTTTCTTCAAAATATTATAAATAGTAACCATATAAGATTCCTTCTCAATTTCAACATGTGTCTCAATGCTTTGTGATCTAGTGAGTTGGATAATTACAGGCAAATGATATGTATTTAATTATACAATTTATTTACAACTACAGAGAAACTTCAAACGGACTCTTACATAAATGACATCTCTCTATTGCGAACATGTTTCACATTCCCCGATTATTCTCTATTGGTTTTAACGAGTTGTGAACTTCTTAGTGGCGGATTGAATTCTTTGAACAAGACGTGAACACGCAAACGTCATTGATTAATTTATATTTGCACTACATCTGTCCTTCCTGGAACGAAGAGAAGGCGAACCCTCAACGTTGTTTCGACGATCTTTCAATATATCGTCGCGATTGCGCGTCACCGCCAATTTTTTCTACTTTCCTATTCTCTGAATTTTGCTTTGCTCGAGGAGCCACATTTATCATTTACTATCCTTCAAGAATTTCAAAGGGCATGTTTTATCTCTCAATATCGTATCGTGTGTAGTAAAAGTCGCTCTGGAACAGCTCAAGGATCATAATGCACTAGTTTGCAATAAATTTTACAAATTAGAAAATACAGTAGAACCCGTATTTCGAATTAATTGGGGGTGTACTGTTCGGATTCGGAAATGTTTGGATTATCCAAAAAAATTCACCGTACATGCACAAATACATCTATAAATACAGGATTACCAGACACAATGCAATGTCTGGTGCAATGTGAGAAAATGGCAACGTTGCCTAGCGATAGCACCATCAACCAGATTCAGTTCTTTACGGCAAAAGATAACCGAATTTGCAAATTCTTCTAAGTGAAAAAGACTGCTACAGAAACATATGATATACACCGTAGTTACCAATGCAATGAAGTTTTTTTTTCGACAACTTGTTTCAATAATGTTGTTTAGTTCTACAGTAATTGTAAAATCCTTTCTTTACACTACAGGAAAGCATTTTATTTATATTGTTTATTTTTCCACATTCCCGTATTTAGTTCGGATTTGCGGGGTTCTACTGTAAATTTAAACATTTTTCTATGATGTTTCTTGGATTTTTTTCTTTGCTTTTTCCGTCTCACACTTCTTGGTTGTGGACTCTTCTCCCTAATAATCAAAATCGTGTTCCCGTTATCGACTTTTGAAGGGAAGCTTCACTTTTCTCTCGCGATGCGAACCACTCTCAGACAGCGTCTAACTGGTCGCGCCTCGCAGGAGACAAGCACGGCAGGTTTCCACTATTATACGCGCCGGTCCATGCGTTTCCGCCCGCCTGTAAACACCGGAATCACATGCTATTGACGTCAAATACAGGAAATAACTCTTGCATCATGTCCACTAAAAACCCATACTTGGGGACGCATGGTCCTCGCCGTTTCGAAGACAGACATTGAATCTCTGTAGCTGCACCTGTTCCAGCCCAAGTGATTCAGTACAGGAAACGTGCATGTTATTTTATGATATTGATACGATGGTATTAGCGTCATCTAAGCGCATTAAATCTGTTCGGTACGCATGTGAATTTTATTATGGATGAACCATATAGAAACAAACTATCCAGTACGCATTCGCTACATGAATGACAGCTGTACACTCCACCACAGCAATCGCCAACGCATCCCCTGCCATCGTTCAACGTGATGTCGCTGTGCATTCACTATGGGCGACAGCTAATGCTCTGGGAGCACTATTGCGTCACTCACACTCACATGCACAGATACACACGCACGCACGCACAAACACAGGGCGCGGCATCAGTAGGCCGTTGCCGTGCTACCGCTGACACCGTCCGCAACTCGCTGACGGAGAAGTGCACGAGAAACAACGCTCCCGATGACTTTTCTCATTTTTATGAAACTCACACAGAGATGTTTTAGAATTTTACTTACTGATGTATGACCTTTCGGCGTGACTTCGCAACTGACAATCACACGGTGTCGTATTCTGTTAGATAGGTATGTCGCTTGCTCAACTTTTTTTTGTTATGTATGCCGATGTACTGTAACCTCACCACTCAGCTGTCAGCAGCTGCGACGAAAACAATTACTAGATGTGTGCACTGATAATCATCTTTAATCTCTTCATTAGCGGCGCACCTCAGAGAGGATTCTCTCGATTGTCGCGTACATTTTTGATGCGCGTCTCTTCAATTATAAACTTAGTCCCCGTCGGTGGCACAACAGTACTCCTCTGTTCTCTTATCGCATGTCCCATTCAAAGGTCATTTATCTTACACTACGAGCAACACTTTGCTTTGCGACCAATCCCCGGAGGTACAGGTTTTGTTTCCGCGCCGCGCGAAATACCCTGGGCGCTAACGAAGGGCCTGGGGCGGTCGCAGCGCCCTTCATTAGTGTTGGGCGAGCGGCGGGCGCGGCGCGGCGCATCAGCACTCTTCCGCCCGGACCCCGCCCCCTCCCGGGCCCCGCACGCGCGCGCGCGCGCGCGCGCACGCGACACGCCCACCGCCGCCGCCGCATCTCACGTCGAACCGCGCGGCGGCGGCGGCGGCGGCGGCGGCGGCGAAGGACGAGAGCGGGAGAAGGCGACGAAGGGCAGAGGTGGAATGAAGACGGTGCCCTGAGCCGCAATCGAGTGCCCGCGGATGCCGGCGCTGGGGCGGGGCGCGGGGGCGGGGCGGGCGCGGGGGCGGAGGCCGCTCGCGCAGGAAAATCAATAGGGGCCGCCGGACGCCCGCAGCGCCGCCGCCACGCGACGCCGCCGCCGCCGCCGCCGCCGCCGCTCAGCCGCTCGCCCACGAGGCAACGCAGCACACAGCACACGCCGCCGCCGCTGCCGCAACAATCTGCGCCAACACTGCGCACGTCACGACACACGCAACCACTGCCCATGTTCTTTCCCATGGGAAGCAAGCAGGCATCGGAATGACACTTCGTTCTCCACTGGGACCAAAGTATTGATCAAGTTGAACAAATTTATACAACAATAGTCATAGGAGTTGAATATTACTTTCATTTCTTTCTAACATTGGAAATACATTAGTATTATGGGTAGTGTCATTAGACAAATAAAAATTAAGTTCAACCACTATTCAATTTCATTATCCCTAGCATTAGGGGAGAGACTCAAGAGGCTCACCGATTATTATAGGTTTCAATTTCTTTGCGAATCTGAAAATCATCGACATCATGTTTATGATGTACCCTTGTTTAAAAAATGAGGCAAATTATCACAGCTGTTAGTTGTAATTTAAGTTATTACAGCACTTTTGTCTGTGGATAACAAATTTCGGGACTATTCCCAGAAAACTGAACATCCAGAATAAATTTAGGAAATATTTGCAGTATTTTATGTCTGAGGTTTAATGTACTTTAAAACATTACTATATTATAAAACACAAAGGGGCATTATTGTCATAAAAAAGTAAAAGGTTTGGCAATTAAATAAACATATTCATGCGAGAAGTCGATATTTTTTAATTTACTGAATCAGAAATTGAATGATATTTTTGTGCAAATGATTGCATATAATTAATTGTATAAATTTAGCCAAATCGTCAAAAACATCAAGAAAAAAAACTTCACGCGGTACGCGCCAACCCCACCCCCTCTGCTGGCGATACACGAGACCATTTACCATTGCTGGAATTAAGAATACAAATGTCCTAATAATACTACTCTTTTTTACTTAAGATGCTTTTCAACAACTAAGGTCATCCAGCGACCACTGTAAGTAACATTGGGGATGACGCTAACTAATGAACCTTCAGCCTCGGCTATCCGCAGGTCGGCAATAATACTTGTATTACCCAATGACACTGAAAATAAATACTTCGAATTATTCGTCCTTACATTTTCAAAATACCGAAGTAAAATAAATATTCAAGGATAACTCTCTCATACATTCATTCAAACGAGGGAATTTATGCGATAGGGTGGTAAAAAGGGACTCTAAAATTAAAATTTTCATTTGAACTAATCTCGAACAAATAATATTCCCCTCGTACGAAGGAAGCACACAAAGTAGGTTAGGGTATTATTTAGGTTAGTATTTAATTAGTTATTAGTAACTAGGTACATTATTGGGTTAGTATTTAATAGAAATAAGTTAAGTAAATGAAGTAGAGGGCTTCTGTTAAAGAGTAGAGGACATTCGTGCATTGAGGAAAATGGGAAATAAAATCATAAATTGGAAGTTTAAAAGTCAGCAATTCCAACAGAGGAAGGAATGATCAAATACAGAAGTACGTTGTTCACAGGTTTTCTTCAGTGACAAGCCGGCCACACATCGGCGAAGGGCAAGCATCCACACAACAGGGGTGGGGCGGAAGACGAGCGAGACAAGCCGAGTGTGTGACACGCATCAACCTGCAGGCGGACGGGTCCCCCCCTCCCGCTGGCTGCGAGCCCGCACGCGGCATTCAAAGCGGTAGCACGCCCCATCACGCCACACCCGCGGACGGAATCAATCCGAGACTGCGCTGATCAAGACACTGACTGCCTCCGCACAATGGCGCCTGAGCCAATACGGCGCGGGCGGCTTCGCCAAATACCCTGTGTGCCCGCGTCGGCGTCGGCGTCGGCGTCGGCGGCGGCGCCCGCGGCTGCATATTGAGCATTTTGCGGGGTCGCGGCGCAGTGCGTGCTGGGGCTAATAACGCATGGACGCGTGACGCAGTGTATAAACACGCACGCACGCACGCGCGCACGCGTGGCGCCGCGTTAAGAAGGCCCCCGGGGAGGCCGCGCCGGAGCGGTATAATTAACGCCCGAGGCAGCAGCGCCGCCAGCCACCGGAAGCCAATTTCTCCGTCAGGTTTCGCAAATACAAGTTGCGTAAAGTTTAACAACTCCACACCACTGAAATGAGGAATGTTATCATTCATGTGTAGGGGTTCAAACCGTCACGGGAACGACTAATATTGTTTTAACAACCCGTTTAATGTAAAACAGAGGTGTGATAACGCGTTGAAAAAAAGCAATTCAAAGTCATCTATGAAAAATGCAGTACATTAATAAAGATGATTTAGTAATACGACACTTTTTAATTTGGCTCTAAAATACCTATCGGGTCAAAACAAACTTCAGCAGAACTTGTTTTGCACCCTTAAAAGGATTCATTCGTCAAAACAATTACAGGTAAGTCCGATGAAAGGAACTTCAGGGTCATGAACAATAATGTGATGGAGATCATGAAGAAATAATGATATATTTGTACGATGATGGAAAGAATGTAGCAATAATAGTCTCAATCCTGGTCGCAGACGATGATATTCACCCGATATTAAATATCAAGTTTAGCCGACGTGTGTCGTCGCATGTTGAAAATCGCACTTCCCCGTTTTGATTTGTTTTTGGATCATCAGTGGTTCATCGCCCATTACCAGGAAATGGACTTCTATGTAAATACATATTTACTAAATAAGCTACTTTCGATACTAACTTGCATTATCTTCATCTTTCACAATGTTTCGAGTTGAAAAATGCTTTTCTTTTCCTTATCTTGGGTTTAAGTACATATTTGCATAAAAGCCCATATATTTCCATACTTCTAATAAAATTGGTCCATATAGCATATTAAGCTTACAGTGTAGTACCTTCAGTAATATTAAAAATGCATCTCAACAAAAAGAGCTTAATTTTTTTTAGTAATTCCTTAAACATGAGAGTATTTTTTTGAAAGTTAGGAAGAACTGACAATGGGAAAGCAATGTAAAGAAACTGTTAATATTTTAATTTATGTGAAGAATATATCCACTCTCTGGCCCTGAGGCTCTGTCTGAGGGGTCTGAGTGTACCGCAATGTAAAGGCGGGCGCGAGGAGACGATGAACAAGTGGATTTGTTTGACAGATGACCATGAGACTGCGATGGTCTGTGGGAAATGCGCCTCGGTTCAGTATCTACACTACCTCTTCTCCTTCCCTCTGAGGCTGCAACACGGAAATAGCATGACGTCAGAGAGACTTGGACATCAGAATTCAACTTAGCTCCTCACTGTCAGTTATAATCCATTCAGAATACTACGTGGTCGTTCAGTTCTATTAATCTCTCTTATAAGCCAAAAGTAGCACAATCAGCTAGTGTAAAATTAGAAGTTACATTTCAGAATTTGAAGATGAAGGTTTATCAACTGACAATAAAATATTATTTTACCATAGTAATTTTGTATTATAGTAAGTTCATATTTAACTTCATATTTTGATAAAAGTAACTATTATATATCATATATTTCATACATTTTAGTCCATTTAAATCCGTTCCCTGCCCATTACGACAATGATCTATCAATGTCAATAGACTGCTCAAAAGAATGAAGAGAATAGACTGTCAAAGGAATGAAGAGAAAAATTGATTAACTTTGTTCATGTTATATAGCAAATTACTTTAACTAACGTGTACTGAAAACCCACGTTTTCGTTTTTTTTCAGACCGAAAAATTGGTTGACGGCAAAACGTTTGCCCATAGATCTGGGGTCTACGATCAATGCTACGCCTAATCCGTTCAGACGATTGTCTCCAAAACTTATATTCCTCAGTAGATCTCGCCGAACGGGCAGTCTGGCAAGTTTGAAACGGATATTTGGATTTTGGGAGTACTTTTTTATAAGCCTATATTAAATGTTATAGGCCTGTACTTCATAAGTCTAAACATTTTCGAAAAGTTGGTCAAGAATGGTACCAAATTTACAGATTGAAGTATTTTTCCCGGTTAACGCAAAAAACCGCTTAAAAATCAGAGCAGGACTGATTTTGGTTGAGCGCTTCGAATTTTCGAAAAGTTATAAATCTGTGGTCACAGGGTAAAAGTTCGTAAGTCAATTTTGGTGAAATTGGGTTAAGTACTGAAACTACAATTTCGATCTATATTTTATTTTAATAAAACGATCGAATTCAAATGTTGCCTCCTGAACGACAAAAAAGCGTTGAGAAACAACGTTGAACATAGAAAAAAGCGTTGGCTCAATAATCAAACCCTTTTTTCTCCAACCCTTTTGCCTTGAGAACTTTTACCCGGTGACCACAGAAATAATGCGAGAATGTAAGTGCTGCCGTAGCACCGCGCGGCGCGGGCGCGGGGCGCGGGGGCGCAAAGCCTATCGTTCCGCTTGGCGATGCACGCGCCTCAGTCACAGTCATCGCGGAAGATTACGGCCACGTGCCACGTGCGGCGGCGCAGCCCTCCGCGCCCCCGCGCGGGGAGGGAGTTGGGGTAGGTGCTCTTTCCTCTTGCTCGGGTATTAGGGAGTTGCTTCATCATCTGGATGGCATTTGTGACTTGCGATGTTCATCGTTACCCGGTATTACTACGTCTTCAACGGCAAATCGCTTTCAACGTTTTCCGACACGTGTATCCTTTATTGCCAATACCAGATTCCCCGCTCACATATAAACGGTGTACCTATATTTGTGCACACATTGTCAATTTATTCTTCTTCGAAAACGTTTCTCTAATCCTCCTATAGAAACAATTTACCATAAAAACAAGGTAGACTTTCACACACAAAAGAATTATCGCTATATTTTCTGTCCATTCTGGGTATTCATTTCATATTACAATATTATTAATATTAATATTATTATTATTATTATTGTTACTATATAACTAATTTTATTATTAATATATTACTAATATTATTATTATTAATAATACTATTATTATTCCTGTCAGTCTTGTACCCTTCACAAACGTGACCAGTGGCCAAAAATAACAAAGACAATACCCACTATGTGACTAAATTATGTTAATATACAATTGGTACACTATCGCCCTTTGCATATTCATCTTACATGCGTGTAACTCGTTTCGTAACAGTGAAAACCAAGTATCATAATTTATTATATAACTAATATACTTTTCTTGAGAAACCCGTTCACAATTTCCACTTTCTCTGCATATAAACTACCCCCTTCCTACAAATTATAGTTTAAGTCATAAATTATAGTTCTGATTTTTTGCATTCTTCAAGGGGAATCCCTATGCAAGTTGTCTAATGCGCAGATCACTACCCCTCGCCAGCAGCGTCGCTAGAGCCACGCCCGCGCTCGCACGTGCTCGCCACCCCCTCGCAAAACCACTCGCCAGCACCCGCCCGCGCCCGCCCGCGCCCGCCCTCGCCCGCCCGCGCCCGCCCGCGCTCGCCCGCGCCTGCTCCCGCTCGCCGCCCCGCTCGCCCGCGCTCGCCCATCCACTCCCCCGCCCGCTCGGCCCCCGCTCGCCCCCGCTCGGCCCCACGCTCGCTCCCGCTCGCCCGCGCCCGCCCGCGCTCGCCTGGCGCCGCTTTGATCGCTGGAGCTCGCACGACGGCGGCGGGCCGACCTTTGACGAGCCGAGTGACAAAAGGGTCGGCGATGTTTACGCGACCTTCGCATACTCCACGCGCCGCGCGCCCCTTTTCATTCAAGAAGACCGACCGACCGACAGACGCAGGACAAGCACAGGCTTCTGTTTTATTTCCACGAGGATGACCATCGCATTAGCACCGTGTAATAATGAAAAATATTTTCAACCTTTTAGGCTGTAAAGAAAATGTTGTTCAAAGAATGCTTGTTTAAGTGAGAAGCAAGCCACATTCCACCTGCATCTTATTCAAGAAAATAATACTCCCGAATTGGTTATTTTAACATTCATCTCGGAATATAATTCATTTAAAGTGCATTTAACAGTAGATCGTATTATTTCAAGTACGTGTACATGTAAATAAGGATTTTCTAAGTATTTTAAAATATCAACAGGTGATATTCACTTCTTGGCACGAGCAATTCTAAAGGAATATTTCCCCTTTGTTTTGTTTCTTGTTCCTCTTCGTTTTGTAGATTCTTTATTATTCATTAGTGAGTAGGAATTGCCAATAAATCTAATAACGATGGCTTGAAACAACTTTGAAGTATTGGAAATCGAAACCTTTTACATCACGAGAATTGCAGAAACAAAATTTATTAACACTACGTTTACTAATTGACGAACTTGTAAATTCGTAGACTTTCCAATTTCTGACTCGCAGAGAATTCTTCTGACGTCACAATTCGCGAGAATACGTGACGTCCTGCGCATCGGATCAAGGCTCCTTTGAAAAAGCGGCACGGCGCCGCGTGGCTTGAAAGACGGCCACACAAGTCCTGTTACGTTCAGTATCGATTCCCCGGCTGCTGCTGTTACGTAATCTGATTTCCATAATTCCTGGCGCCGAGCAGCGCAGGGTGGGTGGGTAGGTTGGGTGGGGGGTGGGTGGGGGGGAGGGGTGCACGCGTGCGCGCGCGGCCGTCGCTCGATCAGGCTGAGTGGCCGCGCCGTGCTCCGCGCCGTGCTCCGCTCCGCGCCGCGCCGCTCCCAAGACGATTTGATTGACGGCGCCGGCGCTCGCGACGCCCTCTGCCGAGACCATCGATCAACGCGGCGAGGCGGGCGGCTTCCGCGCGGATTCGCTATAGTGCGATTTTTGTAACGTTGCCCCTCAAGGCCCGTCTTCACCACGGAATATGTCACGGTATTTCGAGTCTTTCTCAGTCGCGCCGCTGGATATCGCATGATCGCGACCGTATCAAGCGGTGTTTGCGATCATGCGACATGTAGCGGCAGGAGCGGGAAAGACGCGAAATAGCCGTGTGATATTCCATCGTGGCCTTCGGGGCTTGAGGGGCAGATTTATAAAAAATCGCAGTATAGTTTCGGGTGCTTTGCAGCGAATGGCATGGCGCACCAACGGTACTCTTATCTAGTTTGTTTTGCTACTCCGTAAAAAAAGGAGAACATTAAATGTGTGGTCACGCTAAGGTTTTGTTTACCTCCAGAATATTTGAGAGGCATGGTCGTATTTTTTTTTTTCAAAAAAATTTGACAAGAATTGGTTTTTTACGTAGTATACTGTAGGTTCCTGTTGAGTTTCCTTCTTCTAGAAAACATGCTAAAATTAAATAAAGTGGCAGAAGTATCTGAAATGTTTACGCAATAAAAAACATTACTTCTTTGTTGATTCAATATATCATGAGTAGAGAACAAGATTGAGGAAGATCATGAGAAAATATTCAATTGATACTATGAAGCTTATCAATTCAGTACAGTATATAATCTGCGCAGGGGGCGGATCCAGCCGATCATTTTCTTTTTCCTCCCCCAGAAACTTTAATAATAATAATAATAATAATAATAATAATAATATTATATATAAAATATTGTTCAAATAATTACATAATACATAATTCTTACATAAATAAATATTTAAATCAATTTTGTCAAATAAAAGAAGGTAACAAGCGAAAACTCATTTGAGGGGGGGGGGTATCCCCCCCCATGCCTCCCCCCCCCCGGATCCGCCACTGAATCCGTACAACTTACATGTTTACTCCCATTACTTGCTTCCAAATAGTTTGAGAATTTAAGAGACTCAAAGAAATAAAATGGTTGTGTTATACGACTCTCATGCATTTGTAGGGACGGTCAAGAATAATTGAATGCAAAATTTGTTATCATATTTTTCTATCAACAGTAGAAATCTATTTTCAGTAACAGTACTCAGTACGTCCACATATTAACAGTGACAATCACTACATCACAAATTTCCTTTTACTTAATAGTGTAAGCAAGGAATTTGTGTAGAAAGTGTTTCCACTTTTCTTTTGTAAAATGTCAATTCAAATGTCTACATGACAAGTTGGAAGCTTTCTCACTCTTGCATTTATCTTCTTCAAAAATAAAGAAAAACATTTTCAACCACTTTTTCCATAAACGTTCTGCTACATTTGAAATATTGTACGACTGCCCGACCTTCAATTATATCAATGGATGTAATTATCAAAACAATCCTATCTAAAGTACCAGTCTTCACTTCCACTTACTTTTTCCTCCCTTCTGTTCCCTAGAGTTCAATCAATTATCGTTAGAAGGCGACAACTCAATCGTTTACAAATTATTAGGCTTTTACCAGTTTTAGGTTTAAGTGTGTTTCATGTTACTTACGTAGTATTTTCTATATATATTCTCTTTTTGTTTTTGTTTCTAATTTTTAAAATTGTTTGTACTATAACTATTTATTTCCTTAAAACTGAATTTATAATTTTCATTTTAGTTGTTATGAAAATCTATTAATAATGAGATAAATTGTACCTAAGACTAGGTTAGGTTTTTGTATGTATATTTCATTCAAACATACACACTTTTTCATGGTTTAATTCTCTCTTCATACTCATTCCAATATGAAAGTATTATGAGATTTCTGGTGCCATCAACAAAAAAATCGTTATTTTATTCGTTTTTGTTCTTGTTTATATTCCCTGTAATGTTTCTCGTTATTTTTATTCCTGTTCCTTGTTGTTAAATTATAATTTTAAACCATAAACGAAACATTTTGAATTCATTTGCTTAGTATAACGCCACGACAATTAATACTTCAGGTGGAAGTAGTTTAGCCGTGATCGCTAAGTCATTGTACATTCCTGGCCAGAGTATACACATGACTTGGGTCGGCTCGAATCTTCATCTAAAACCGTGCTTAGCTGCTATAAGCCTGTGGTTAAGTCGGAGGGAGAGGCCGATTTAAAACAAACGGTGATTGGTCCGCATCGAAGTTGACGGGGTTTATGCAGCTAAGTTTCAACGGTTTTGCATCTTATAAAAAAAAAACAAACAACTCAATAACCACCGTTTGGCGCTTCGAGAGCGCTCTATTAGTATAATATAGCAACATAACAATTGAATAGCACTAAAAGTGGCAAAAACATGTTACGAGAGGTCTGCAACGGCTCCTGTGCGGGCACGAACGCGACAACAACGGGCGAGAGCTATGCGAGCAGAATCATTCTGGGCAGTAATGGGTTAAGTAGTTTCACTGGTATTTAAAAAACACAATACCTAATTTTTTTCATGAGTTTATACTGTATTTATTTACAAAATACTCGTGTTTTGTGGCTCGAGAATTATCAAGACCCACTTGGTTAAAAGTTAGGACAAAACTTTAGAGGCCAACTTCATAGAATGAAGCAAACCCCTCATGATATTTATTTTACGCAGCGATCAACTATTCACTCAGTTTATCTTTTCAGCACTTTTTTTTCTACAGTTTCCACCAATGTCTTCATTCGCTATTTCTCCCCGGGAGGTAGTATTTCGCTTCGTTTCCGCGGCTCCTGTTTACCGGTGCAGCTTCTGCTGACGCGGTGCGGCGCCCCCCGCGCCGCCAGCGCGCTCTCCCGGCGCGGCGCCGAAAGAGACCCGTTTCCCAGGGCGCGGCGCGGCGCGAGGCGGCTGAAGACGTCACCGCTCGAATCTCGTTTGCATCGCTCGCGCGCCACTATCGATCGCCCGCGGGAGGCGGAACGCAGCGGCGGGCGCGGCCCCTTGGGCACTTTCACGCAGCGCCCACTCCCGCGCCTTTCAGTTATGCCCGCTTTCACGGAAAGTAGTGGAGTGCATCGATTCACTCGACGATTCTTCCTCGATCGCCAGAAGCTGCACTTTCCGAAAGTCCGTAAGAACCGCATTAGATATCGTCTCGTGCAAAGAAAATAGACACTTCTTATGTTGTCTGCATTTTCTTGCAGAACGTAAATTTAAATATAAAAATTAGAATAATTAGGAAGATGAATATATGCAATAAATATAATATCCGGCAGAAATATTTTCCCACCTCTATTTCTTTTTTTCGTGAGTATTTTTCAAGCAATTTTCCCTTGTTTACACGGCGTTTCCTCGAAATCGCTTGTAACAATTATTTTTCGTTTTTTTTCCCCCCCAATTCCAGAGAAGGATCTTTCCACACATGGCGTTGGCTCCTTCCGCCAGCGCTTGCTGCGCCCGCAGGGTCGCTCGCCTCGGCCTGCCCCCCCCCCTTCCTCGCCACCCCCCCCTGCCCGTCGCGCATGGGAATAAAGACGCGGTGGAGTGTCGACGTGAAATATTGAGCGTCCAGGAATAGAGGGGTCGCTGAAACATTCAGTCGGCGGCGGCGGCGGCGTTCTCAGCACTGCCCCCCATCGCCAACCCCCAGCCGCCTCCTCGCACCGGAACATCGCAACTCGCCCACTGCGCACTGTCACCCTCGCGTGTTTCCCATAAAATGTCCGGTCTTCCTTATCAAATTGGCAAATAAGCGTAATATCATCACACATAAAGTCTGTCAAAATTGGTCTTTATCTTTCAAGTCACGTTGAATTCTGCACACTTACTCCGAAATATATTTTTGTTTATACTTCTAAACAGTGATAAATACATTTCTAATCATTCCTTCAAAAATATTTAGTTCTAATTTTTATGTCTTGAGTCAATCCTTTTCACATTTTAGATTTCACAGAATGGCCTTGTAAGACAACAAATATACATCAATCTTTGTTTTACCTTTGTTATAACTTTCTGTCCAATTCTTTTCACAATCACTTCGTCCAAATATGTTATTATTAGCATACTCTTTAATAAATGTGTAAATATTGTCTTGTTTTACTCACATCATTCAACATTCTCTACTTGCGTACAAAATCTTCGTAAGTTATCACTAGATCGCGGATTTCCATGATTTTGCATATTTTTGTCCGTTGCTTCAGGGCACAGCCACGTGAATTTTTTTTTTTTGGTTAGAATTGGATGCTACGTAGATTAATGTTAGTGCATATCTGCGCATATTTGGCTTATTTTTTGTTGGTACATATTCGTGTAATTATAAGCGCATATTTTGCACATTTCGTTAAAATAGAGGCTCTTTCTCTTATCTCTAAAACGTTCAATCCTGTCATAGAATCTATTTATTTATGAGCATTCATTTAATACAAAGAGCTTGTCACAGATTGATTTGTTTTTCTCTTTCTGTCCTTAAGATGATAAAATACTTCTGCAAAAGTAGGATATTTCTTGATATATTTTTTAAACCAGGCAGAATAAATGCAACAAGACATACTAGGTTAATATTTACTTCAATTATTTCTCCCGCGAAGTAATATTGATTATATTATGTTTGCACAAAAACATATCTTTCCATATCAATCCAAGTATGCTTATCCTGAATTTTGTCAAGAAACGTTTTTACAGGAAAGGAATATTGTTAATTTTAACTGCATATTTAAGTGCATATTTGCGATTTTTTAGGTCATCAATGCATATTTTTAAAAGCATATTTCAAGATTTTTAGGACATAAAAATCGTCTCCAAAGTTATTGCATACAAATTTGTGGTATACCAGCAAAATAGAGAGCAAATAAGACATTTCTCTAAATCATTTATCCCCAAACTGTAGAGGTTCTTTAAACAATTTTTTACTTACCACTGCAAAAACCCATTAGCGCCAATTTCCACGTTTGAGATACTCACCTACAACAATGAAACAAATTTCAGGTCAAGATTCAAACAGTAATTCAGAAATCAAAACAACAGAGAACTTGCTTATAACATAACAACTCAAGATTGTTTCTGATGAGAAACAAAGATACACGTGTGTATTCTCTCTGATTAATTATCACGCGTTTACAGTCACACTATTTATGAACTTTACCTAAATACTTCTGGCGTAAGATTTTTTGACGACCACAAAATTCATCTCGTTAGCCATTTTCAAATCATAACCTTACAAGTGTCTGCCTAGAATAGAAAGAGTTAATGTTATTCTTATGAACTACACTCATTAATATTTATTCTTTTTACTCCCGATTTATGAGAAGTGGAAGGCGCAAATAAACCACCCACAATGCCTTGCGCGGAGGAAAGGGATGAGAGATGCTCTGAGAATTTCCCCAGGTGCCGCCAATGCACATCCAGCGGGGATACAACAGCAACGAACTTCCTCGCATTATTTCTAACTGGTACAATTTCCGAAAATCTAAAGTTCAAAGAAATTACATCTGCGCCACAATTAAGCGTCCTTTACTCTATCCTTGAAAAAGATATGGAGGCTATTTTGAGAATTTCTGTATGAAGTACATTTAATTCAAGCAAAAATTACACAAAAACTACTCGTTTGATAAAAAAATTGAACATGATATTTTTTAAGAAGTATTATTTTAGTTAAGAAAACAAACTATCATCTATATTCTACTTTCTCCATGTTAACATTTTGAAATTTTCCAAAAATATCCAGAGTTCGACAAACACAGAATCTTTTTTAACGCTTTTTGTTACACACGACGAAACAAATTTAAACAAACCATTTAGAACCGTTTTTGAGAAAATTTTGAAATGTTGCTGAGGCCTTTTGTAACGTAGTCCCCCAAAATCAAAATTTCCGTTTCAAAGTCGCAGGACCTCCAGGTCTTTCACATATATCAGAGGAATAACAACTTTGGTGAAAATCTCTGAACGGCTCAGACGGACAAACGGACGGACTAGCGTTGACCTCAGACGGACAAACGGACGGACGGACGGTCAGACGTTTTACCTGACTATCGTTTTTTCTGTATCGAGTTCAAACAAAACATGGATTTTGATTACACACTGAGTTAGATGAAGCAAATTACTACAAGTAGCAACAAGATTTATCCACTTTTCCGTTACCAGGATCCGACATTAAAAGTTTTCTGTCAAAATTAGCCGCACGATTACAATACTTCCTCTTTACTAACGTAGTAAGGCAAAAAGTAAAATAATGAATCTATGATAACTCATTTCGTTATGAAGAATATTTTTAATTTACTCTCATACCAAAGATTAAAATCCTGCTTATTTTGAGGCAAATAGGACTGAAGCAAATGGTGAAGTTAAACAGGGCGGGGATAACAAGAATAAGACATTGTGAACTCATCACAACGCGAACAGAGATGGGGAAACTACGAATGACACAACACAGAGAAAACTGAGATCCTAAAAGCCAGGCAATTGAAAATTAGAAATTTAGACAAAAAAAATGTCAATATTCCACGCAAGGTGAGGGAATGTAGAGATAGTATTAACCTAGCTGAGATTAGGCAGGAAATTGAACATTTCATGACTAACCAGGTTGTCCCATCGAGGGGCAAATGTTTCGCAGCGCCGAAATATCTAAAAGCCACCGGCATGATGGCGGGTGGCCAGTCTCCGGGGGCTCGTCTCTGGATTCCATTACCTCTGAGGCTAACAGAGATGGCACGGCGGCGACGGCCGATGGCATCGCCTGGCACTGGCGCGATGCGTGTTTAAATGATGGGGCCGAATTGAAGGGGATGATTGGAGAGTCTGTTTGATGGTAAAACTCCCTTCCAATGAGCGGCGGAGTAGCGACAAAAGATCCGTTCGTGTCAATAAACACGAGTGAAAACCAGTTCGAGCTAGTGTTGAATAGTAATCAGATAACAAGACCACGCTTTACACACTGAATAGAGAACTATTACACATTAAATGTGTCACTGGATGGCTATGTCATTACACAGAAACTTAAAAAAAAAAGTCGTTATGAATCGCAGAGAGAGAGAGAGAGAGAGAGAGGTAGTTTCTTATAGGATGCTGACTGAATATCAAACTCAGAACGTGTGTATCCTCTCCTATGCAACAACATACGGAAAGGATTCGATATATTCGAAAAGCGAGTCGATGAAATGACAGTGGATCATCTACCTGACTAAATACTAAACGATTTCCGCGCTTTGCTTCCAATCTCGAGCAAACACGAAACCTGCGAATAATTTATCCACACACCCAACAAACGCAAAAGCATAAATATTACATGACACACTCGATAATCCGTAGGTGCGCCGGCCGCTCCAATCCACATGCGCAGTAGTGGCATTTTTATTCCTTCAACACGATTTTTCACTTACAGCTTCGAAACAGCCTGAAATTATAATTATTGGATTTCAAATGATCACTTATCCTGGATAAATAATGGTCAATTTTCGAACGATTTATACACCAATGCTTCTGAAACTGAACACTTACTGGGAAATCAGATTAAACAGTTTATGTAAATTATTACTCCTCTGTGGCGTAGTGTTTTATTTCTGAAATCAATGTTTATTTCATCACGTCGTTTTTCAATATCCGCTTCAACTGACCTGAAACCGGGCGCTAATTTTGACTATTCTGCATGAACGTTGTTTGCTTTTCATTTTCCAGTTCCGCCAGCAATGATTGTCGCAAACCGAAACAAGGAAGCAAAATAACGCCGAACTTGCTGCGTTGTACTGCTATATTCATAAACTAATCAATTGTTCACAATGCAATTCGTTGAATCTAATTAATTTACTAAATTGAAGGACGACACCAGAAACAATGTGAGAATTTAGAGATTACCGCCAGGAAATAGTTCTGTATATAATTAAACGCGCCGCAAATTGAACAATTACAGCGGCAATGGTTGTGCAAAGAATGCGTCGCTAGTCCCCACAGTCGATCCCCCGCTCTGGCGCTCGGTCCAGTTTCATGTGGGTCACTGCGTTTGCCTGGTGGCGCACAGAGAGAAATGAGGTCTCTCTGGCGCTGATAATGAAATATCTTGCTTTAAAACTTTATTGTAAATACGTAAATAAAAATCTTACTGTGGAATTAGTTTGGAAGGAAATAAATGAAATACGTATCGTCAAAACTACAACAGCGACCACAATTATTCAAGCTTGACAGACAACTTCCACAACGTTAGAAAAGTTGATTCACATTCGACCGCACTTACAACGTTCCGATGGAAATGCTTAGCTTCAATATGTACGGAAATATATTTGGGGAACAAAAATTCTCTGTTTTGCAATGCAATTTGAGGTTTGTAGTAATGAGTTGAGAAAAGTTGTTAGGATCATCTAAACGAAATCAAAACTGAAAATTTCATTAACCTTTTGAAGCGCTTAAACGTATTTTTATTATTATTGCACGTAGCATTTGAAGCATAATGGAATTCTCTATTCGGGAAGTCGGTAATGCCAGTATTGAAATCCACCCCGCAAACGGAGGTCCTTGCCCATTAAGACATTGTAACGGGCTATGATAATACCGTTTTCCACACTATTGTGTCTATATTCTATCGTGAACGGCCGGGCCTATTCTCCACGAGTAAATGCACGGTGGTGTCCACCCTTACCGCAAAATCTGGAGGAACTATACAAGATGCTTGGGATGGACTTGCACAGGATACCATGGCTCCTGAAATGAGTTTCTGTTTAAAAACAACACAGCCACTCCCCTTTCTGTAGCTATAACTCAGAACAATTGATGAGAGGAAGAGAAATGGAGGAAGTGAAAGAGAAGAAAAGTCACATATTTGTCTCAGTAATATATAATACTCAAATAAAACTTGTAAAATTAAAGTCGGTATTTGCAAATGCAATAGATCCTCCCTAATATCTTTCCAAAACAGCACGTCGTTGAATGACTCAACATATGTATACCCGAATATTAATGAATACTTTCGAAAAGTGTACATTCTCAGGCACTACCTCATAAAGTCAACAAACACATTACAACAGTAAATTTTTGAGAAGCTTCTAATTTCATAGGCTGTAGAATTATTGTATGCGTTAATTATTGTCGTAAAATTGAATATTACGAAGATAATTCAAGTTTCCATAAGTACATTTTGTTACGAAATAATACTGAAGAGAACATTCCTGTGAATTACAGCATTTTCACATAGAAGCGGAAAAAAAAACCATGCTACAACGGAAACGATTTCTAAGGTAGCTTCAAAAGTAGTGTGTGATTTCGCAAACTCTCCAAACCACACTTAGAGCACATTTATCGAGTTTAGTCCCGAAGATCCCACCGATGTAAACAGTTATCCATCACCCGGACTTTCATTCATTACCCATCCTCTCTCGCGCCCTTTCATGTCTCGCATCCGCAATAACAACATCGACGGCCGAACCTTCCTCTCGCGGTCCACAGAGAAATCAAATGGCTTCGACAGTCGCGCCGGCGTAAGCCTTCTTCCACAACAGCCTCGGCGCGACGACACTCTGTCCACGCCGAAACAAAAACACGGCGTGGCGACGCGCGCCCCTGTAATTGAAGAGGTGATTTAGGGGCGACGAGACGCGGCGCGACGCGACGCGGCAGGACAAAAGAGCCCCGGGCGAGCGGCCGGCGCGGCGCGGCGCGGCGCGGCGCGGCGCGGCACGGCGGCGAGAGCGTTGGCGGCGCAAAGAGGAAATTACATAGCGCTCACTTTTGCTTATTTGTCCCAGAAGGCGCACACAGGATGCAAATCAATATTTTCAAGCCTTGTAGAAAATTCGTACAAACGCTTCAACGACTCGTCCCATTTAGAGGCTTCTTCAATCTTAATCTATCCGAATGTCTCTCCTGTGATTGTGGAGAACAAGATTTATTGATTTATTTGGTCAAAAAACAGTAAAACCTGTATATGACATGTGGGGAATAAAATTATCTACGCACAGTTTTCTGAGGTCCAAAATAAAAAAAAATAAAAAAAAAAAAAAAAAGATTCAGCCTCGCATTACTACGCCCTGATGAAGGTCGTAGAAAGGTGGCCGAAAAGTTGGCACCTGTGTCATGGACACGGAGTCTCCCGGATAGCCACGTAAGTAATGACTCCGGCCGCGGAAGCCTATGCTCTCAGCCTCACATTTGTTGTGCGATTGCCTTCAGTGAGGTCTGAGGAGGACGTAGACAGAAGGCGACAATTCACCGTTCTATTGTTCAAAACATGTATTGCGTTGAAGATTGTATCTTGTGTTGCAACACTCATTCCCCGTCCGGTTGCTGCCGGATAGTGAAGTTAAATTTCATTCCCGGCGCGTGGATGAGCTAGTGATCGATCATGAAAGCTCTTTGGCAAATAGCTGCACTCGTGAAATTTCATTGTTCTGTTCTCTCGGTGTTTGTACGCATTCATCACGTATTTTAGGTTCAAAGCACCAACTATTCGAATGAACTTCGCCGATAGGTTCTGGTAGTGCACATGTAGTAATATGCAGGTGAGGCGCCTAATTTGTCCACAGCAAGTATCTTCGAGACGGCCTGAGGTCTTTGGGCGGTTTGTGCCTAGTAGATGTCGGTGATGGGGAAAATAACATATCCAGTTGTTAAATCTACACGCAGGAAAGAAAATAATAATTTAAATAACACATTACATTTTCTTGTAACATTTCTAAATTTCAAGGAATTGGCACAACCTTTATTGTTTAAACGGAAGTATATATTGTTTCAACTAGCAAAGTAAAAAACCTGAAACGCTTGTAAATAGCAACTATACAACTATCAAGTACTACCAACTGACCGTGATCACAATTAGAATGAAATAACCTGACAATGGCATAAAAGCACTCACTCTAAAACTTGAAGATCCAGAATGAGGTTGCTTCTACATAATTATTTCCAAACACAGGTTGTGCTACATTTGTAAAAGGGACAATTGTAAATCTAGACGTATAGACGCGATCCATGCTAGGGGGAAGAAATGAGCGTCATTACAACGTGTCATTGCAAAGTCCAAAAGCTATTTATGTTAAAAAATATTGGTCTGGTTCCAAGAGCGGAATATGATTTTAGCTGACCTTACAACTCAGATCAATGATCACGGATATAACAATATCAGAGTCCCTAAAATTTTAATTTTCAAAACTTTCTACACCTCATTTTTAACCCCATTGTACTTTAAGTACTGCATGTATGCGCCTTCTAGACGGATGTTAGGAATCCCCTTTTTGGCTTTTTCGGCAACTATCTACTTCCAGGGCCCTCTGTACAAAATCGTTGTAAAGGAAATCTACAGGTCTTTCTGTGACTTACGAAGTAACGGAGAAGACGGAGTAGCGAGGGACATGCTTCAGCAGGATGTTTTTTGTAAATACGAGTATTTTCTGTTAAGGAAGCCACCAACTGTTGGTTCTGTTTGAAAAGGACGCTGAGTTACATTATTTAGAGATCTGATTTTGAACAACTAATTTCATTAAAAATAAAATCTCTATATTCAATTTTGTGCTTGTAGAAAAATCAAGGGAGGGAAGAAAAAAACAAAACAAAACAAATAAACAAAAAACAAAAACAACCTTCAACAAAAATCGGACTAGAGCCGTTTTTATACGTGTACTTAGCTCTAGCCAAGAAAAAAAAATGGAAGTCACTTTTTGAACATTTCTGAAATGTCATTGATGCTTTTTGTTAAGCATCACCCCAAATCTACATTTTCCCCTTCAAATTGATGGGGACGCGACATCAACGAGATCGAGAGGCGCCTTGTCAACCGTTCAGCCTTTGGCGTTGTTCACAGGTGGACTGACACATGAGACGGAGGCAAACGTTTTGTTATACACCAATGTTTCTGTATCAAAAACCAACAAAACGTTGAATCAGCCTCAACATCGTATTACAAAAGTAACTTACTAAATATATTACGTAAAATGATCCACTTTTTCGGTATCACAGGCCGAAAATATGTGTTTTTCTGGTGAAAATCTCTACTTTTCGGGGCAGCATTTCAATGGCGTCTTTCGGAGAATGTATGCGAGAAAGTAAAAAAAAATCAACTTTGTCAAAATGGTGACCGCCCTAATACATTAATATAACCAAACAAATCGCAGGATCAATTTAATGAAAGAAAACGTAAATAATTTTGAGAATCAAATGTCCCAGTGCTACAACCCAGCCAGCATCCGCCCATCAGATTGAATTAACGGGGCTCAATACAAATTTCAATTTCAAATTCTTATTATGTATATCAGATTCAGTAATTTTTTCGATTTGTCGTAGACCGCAATTGAATATACGTTCTTACGTTTCTTCATTTGGGAACAGCCCCGTTACATTTCGTTACACATTTCCGATAAACAATTCCATTTTCTGCGTAAACGTTTCTGACTTAAAAAAGACTTGATTGATGCTTCCGTGACTAACGTCTCTTAATAGAAGCTTCCTTCACCCAAGGGTCTTTCATACGCCCTTCCCACGCAACGGGTGACCGCCGTCAGCCAGCCAGCCGCACCGCTTAGCTAACAAGCGCAGGCAACTTCAGTCAACGGATCATATCTTATTCAATAAATAATCAATGTGAACATTAAAGTATGAATGAACATTTAAAAAGATATAATGAAATTAAACTGAGCAATAAACACTTTCAAAAGTTGATCATCTGAATGTGAATAAATGTGTATCATTCAATTATTGACATTTTATTTAAGTTCTTTCAGTCCATGCATATTTCTCGATACGATCCGATGTCCCAATTTACGAGTACTAAATGAAAAAAAGAATTTCCCGATACGAAATGCCTCTGATACACTCGGAAAGGTACTGGCGTACCTAAAAATATGTCCCATAGTTACGAGTCTTGGATCGCTCAGGAGCAACACAGAATCTCCCGTAATTCGTACTCCCAAAATCATCAAAGACCTATACAGAGGCTCCCGTAATTCGTTTCCCCAATTTCATCAAATCGCAAGTTAGCGCTTCTCTTCGTTCGTGTCCCCAACAAAGTAGACTTTTTTTTGTCCCCAGTGATAAAGCATACTTTATCACCCTCCAGTGATAAAGTGTTCTTCTTGATTTGACTGACCAAAAACACTAGGGTGCCCCATGCGGCCAGGCAACATTTCACACGCGGCTAGAGAACCCCATTGAGCCGACGGAGGGAGAACGTGTTGATCAAAGGCGCCTCAACGGAAGTTCTCTTTCGCCTGACGAACTGCTCCCGTGTCTTCCGCTGGAGCGGCGAGCGCAGGAGCTTTCCAGTCTGCCTCCTCCTTCCCGCTCGCCGGTCTCTCCTTGCTGGGTGCCCGACAAGGCACGGCAAGGAGAATACGCCGCGAAGCTCAGATGGAGCCAACTGGTTTATCGAAGCAAGTGGATCTGCAAGTCCAATTCGAAATGCAATGGAATAAAATTTCGTTGGAAAGATCGGTTCACCCATGCTTTTTGCCAGGATGAAAGATAGTGCTATGAAGGAGTCTCACGATACGTAATAATTACAGAAGATTTGTTTAATGAAGACTTTTCATTATGAAGTGTTGCACAATCGGTTAAAAGTTAAATATTAATCCCTGTTAATGTTTTTTTGGTCCCATCCTGTCACAGGGGAAAGATTATCAGTTTTAATTGCAACGATTATCACATTTGAAAGATGCTTCCTGCTAATATATGTGGAATATGATCAGAAAGACAACCCGTAAAATACCACCAATTGAAAAATGATTGGAGCACGAGAAAAAGAGAAAACTGTGAATAATGTGTAAGGATCTTGACGATTGCTCTTCAGGAAAATAAAAAAAAAATGTATGGGCAACGAATGATGTTACCAAAAGCCACAAAGACACAAGAAGTCGCTGGGGCAGTAAAAAGGCGGAAAGCAGAAAAGTGACGCGTCGTCGAGATCGACAGAACTTACTACTACCTCCGCAGCAGAGCGACTCGTAAGGTTTTCCAGGCTGCACAATCTATGGGCGACCGCTCTCCCGCACGGGCGCTATTGAAAATCCACCCTTCGCCCGCGCCCCGTGCGAGCACAATGGCCGCCCCGCCCCGCCCCTCCCCGCCCCGCCCCGCCGCCCTCGCATGTCCGCCCCCTCCCGGCTCCGCGCGCGCGGGATTTACTTGCTAACGATAATCGAAAGCGGGCGCAGTCGATTCCCACGACCCCCGTAATGCAGTCGCAACGTAAGGAACACTTTCGGCAGCGCGCGCTTTCTCGCAGATCGCCCCCACCCCCGCCCTCCGCTCCCTCGCTCACTCCCTCACGCCTCTTCACTCCGCGGCCGGCGTCCTTCCGCTGCACAAGAGGGTACACCTGAGGGTTTGCTTGAGTCGGAGGAGGAATATCATGACCATTTCAAAAACATTTGCTCTGAAAAAATATTTTTAATAATCAAGCACTTCTTGTATAATTTATTGAATAGATCAAATATAAATCGTACACTCAAATATGATTATATTATTATTATCCAGATTAATTTATACTAATTTTTAAGACCATTTATATTTTATACACATTGTCAATGTGTATAAAAATCTGTAAAATTTTCATTTATGTGAAAATCAGATTTGGTGAGACAAATATAGAGATATTCAAAGTCGAGAAGTCACGACATGCAAATCTTTATAAAGACAAACAAGATAGTCTCATTTACACACAAATAAGAATCCCACATAGGCTACCACAAACGCTCTACAATGTCAATTATGACTAAAACACTCAAATACTATTTTTATAGTTTGTAAAATCTTCAAATTATTCACAGATAACTTGTAAAAGGGGGTATTTTTAAATAAAAGACTTCAATCATTAATGTCGGTAAATAACTTGGAGACATTCTCACATGCACAGAGTCCTCAAAACTCCCAGACGAAATAAACGGGAGTTCGCTCTCCGATTTCCCCGCTCCGAAGTTGTCACCGAAAGCGATACCGTTATTCAGGCAAACTTCAACATCAGTGGTATTTACATAGGGGAAAAAAAAACCCTCTCGCGATCGGGTAGGGAGGCGCAGCATTCGCATACTGGGCCCCGCCTTCAAAAGAAATTTTTCTTTTGCTTCCGTTTGCACAAACACGGCCGCACCGATTGCCCGTGTCTCGGAACGGCGCCGCCCCCCGCCCCCGCCCTGTCCCCGCCCACGCCCGCACCGCCAGAGGAAAACGGAAGCGCGGGGTAACGAGCGCGACCGGAAGAGGTTTGGGAGGCGCCCCTGGCGGCGCGGCGCGGCACCAAAGGAACTCAAAGGTAGGAAATGGGATGACCCCTCACAAAGGGTTCCAGCGGTAGAGTTTCATGCCAAGTCAGGGCTTACATGAGTGGGGAGTAAAGTTCAATTACTTTGGCGCATTAGGACACGAAAGTTAGTGTGCTACATGTTAGGTATAATCTCCAGAAAGAATTCCGCTTGAACATCTGACTGTGGAAACGCCTGTGAGGCATAACAGGCGCAATCAATATAAAATGCGGCAAAAGGAAATCGAAATTGCCCGCGAGCATGTTATCTCAGAATTAACAAGAGGTGCTAGAGAATGGAACAGACTTTTCGTGCTAGATAATCTCCTTGCTCTGAGCTAGCTTTTCGATTTTGCCATCCACTTCCCTTTCATTTTACAGAATTTGTGGGTCCCGTGGAGCCGTCCGCTCCGTTCGCTTGGGGCTGCATCCGGCGCTGCTCACAACTACCAATTCGACAAAAGGTTAATCTATTTCTGGTTTTATTGCAAAAAAAAAGCAATATTATGATAGTATTTATAAGATAGTTGTTATGATGATATTTATGATAGTTTAAAAATTAAAAATTTTCTGGTTCAATCTATATTGATTTGGGTGATTAAAGTTTCATCACCACAAACAAGTGCAAAATGTACCACGAACCTACACTGACGAATACGGTTTTGTCAATAAGATTCTTGTTTCAGATTTAGTAATAAATAAGATTTATTATGTCATTAGCAGTACTCCTAAATAGACGTACGCAGTCAATGTGTAATGAGAGTTTTGCAAGAGTTGGCTGAAATAATAATACTACAAGTGGCAATATAGGTATAAGAACTATCCGTAAGAATACAAAAAAGTGTATGCCATGTTCGAGCACCACCAAGTTCAATCATGCACCGAAAGGGATTACTGTATTGGACGCAAGAATGCGGTACGACGTTTCTGCAAAAGAAAGCGGTCCGCACGAAGGAGCATGCTTTTGTGCGAAGCAGCAGCTGCAACAGAAGCCGCAGGGGCGGAAGGGAGACGGGGACAGCGCGGCCGCTCTCTCGCTCACTTGTGGCCTCGCGCGCTTCGCCCGCCGCGGCACGCGAAGCCCCGGCAAGCGGTTCGCGCTCCTCGTTTGCCTTTCTCGCGCAGCGGAAAACGAAGGTGCGGATTCCCATGTGCCCTACTTGCGGTAGGGCGGAAATCCTCTTCCGAAAGAAACTATGTTTTAGCCACGACGTTTCATCACTACAGAGACGTACGGGTAACGCCGGATCAAAAACCATTTTGAACCGCTACACGATTTCACTTTTAGTACGACAATCGTATTAGCGTGCTCGATAACCGTTAGCATTGAGTGCCGAAAGATGCAATATATCAAATTTCAGATTACACTGCAGCTTCTTTAGATTTGTGTTCGTCACACACAGTTTTAATTGTATACTCTATGTCCTCTCTTCCAAAGTCAATGCTCTTGTTGGTAAGGAGACTGCTTCCCTTTTGCCCTGTATCTTCCAGCATTTGTGCAAATCTGGCAATTTCAAAAAATGTATCATCGATTGTTTTCTACGTCGTATAATACTCTGCAATTGATTATTAAATTGCCAATCAATGCCATTTAAACAAATTATTTTTCTTCTTGGATTACTACATGATTTTTCCTACATAATTTTTTGTGATTTCCTTTACAAATTACTTCCTTAACGTTAAGTTCATTTCGTCTCTTATCCTTTTCTGTGACATTAAGAGCATTTTTTCTTCTTCCTTACGCTCATTCGCGTACCGCGGCGCCCCGCCCCCGCTTCGGCTCCGCGCCACACCCTGACACGCGCCAACTGACGCTGCAAATGTTAAAAAATGTTGCCAGGGTTTCATTATCGCGCATGCCTCAGCGGACAGAAGTAATTGCACCGCCGACCGCGCGCTTTGCAACTGTTCAATGGAAGCGCTCGGCAGCACTCCTCGTCACATCCGCTGCGGCCCTGTTCTCCTCCCGGTTCACATTCGAGGCGCGCGCGCGCGGCGCTCATATGCGTTGAGGGAGGAACGACGGACGTCTGGAATGAGATTCTCATTATTGGTACACATTCAAAAGCATGCGCATCTCTTTGTTTTATTCTGAATTTTTACGCACGAGTTGAATCCAGGTAAAGGCATACATTAATTTCGTCTTAATTTGAAATATCTAGAATTGAAAACAATCCTTGTGTAATTCTATCCGTATAAAAACTTCATTTTCCCACAAGAATGTGGAATGTATTCTCATTTCAGAATTTGCAATTAATAAACTTATAAAGTAAATTTATAAACAATAAACTTGTATATCAATGTACACCAACGAGCACGAATGAAAAAAATGAAAAATCTTGACCACATTGCTTCAGTGAGCTATAAGAAACCCTAAAAAATACGAAAAGAAAGAAAGAAGGAACCAGAAAGAAAAAGAAAGAAAGAAAGAAAAAAGAACGATAAAGAAGAATGAAAGAAAGAATAGAACAAAAAAGAAAGGATGGAGAAAAAAAAGAAACCCAGATCACAAAGGTTCGCACCGCGTACTTCATTGCAGAAAAAAATAGATCGTAGAATCTAGAAAGCAAGCTCTTACAATGCCTATTTTCTCGCTATGGAGTAGAGAGACAGTTATATAATGCTGCGCGAAAAAAACGCGAATTTTCGGCAGAAAATCTCTTATGGTCTGGGCCTGGTAACGAAAAGTGGATCAATCTAGTTGCTAAATTTAGAAAGAAAAAATCTCTAACATGAGTTGTAGCCAGAATCCATATTTTGTGTGTCCTTGATACCGAAAAATCGAACGATGGCAAAATGTCTGTTTGTGTATCTGTATCTGTCTCTGTCGTCGCTCCATCTGTGAACAACGCTACCGCTACTAATTTTACAAAGGAGTAGCCTTTATTTTCTTTAATAGAGAGGATATTTTATGCTAACAATAGACAACCGTATATTGTTTTATTATGTATGTATTTGGCATTTTAGGGTCGTATTAATCCAACTTTTGCCATGCCAACTTTAAAATTAAACAGCTACCTTAAACTACCAATATTAGTGATGGTGTAAATGAGTTAAAAACTAACGAGGGTGCCAAAATCTTAATGTGAATAGTAATAAAATTATATTCAAGCTCTTAAAAGGCCTTCTGGCCGAACAAGAAATAAAGAAAGAAAGAAGACTTTTGCTAGGTAACGGTATTCTTTTTTCAATCCATGCCCGGGAGTAAGGGAGACGTGTGGCGAGCGTGAGGTATTTCCATCACCGTACATAGTTTATTTGGCCTGTCTAAGCTTTCTTTGACACAGCTAAAGAAACTGAGACAATTGTATTAGAAAGCTACAACTCTACTTTTATCCAGAACGACAATTGAACTCTGGATCGCACCTCGGAAAGCTAGCACGCTATCTTTGAGCCACTCGAGGAGCATAATGTTTTATTAAATATATAATTATAAAAATTGCAAATGTAACTGTAGCAATATCAACACTGTTGATAAAACATGAATAATTGAAAAATATTCATGAAGGAATCAAAACGGCAAAAAATTGCGAATTGCACTGATTTTAACTGACAACGCTATGGAACTAAACATCTAAATTGATCACGGTATTGGACTCATTTCATGTAGACTGAATGTACGGGCCTAATTTTCATAGCCGTGCAACAATTTCCTTCAGAGTGAGCTTATTTAAAGATTAAAGCTTACAAGACTTTCAGGCCCCGTTTAAAAGCAGTGAACATAAACGTCTCAGGTTCATTGAAATTTGTGCTGGCAAAAACTGCGTCATCGACCCGTTCGGCCGCGAGCTGGCAGTTCATTGCGCGGCGCCGGCGAAGCTCGGCAGAGAGCGGGCGAGGCGGGCAGGCCCGCAGCGGCCGAGGCGTAAGGCCTGCGAGAGGAAGAGGGGGGAGCTGCGCAGTCCTTACACCACGTAATTGCCTCCCATCCGAGAAAATTGTACGTAAATGAAATAATGCACAAGTTTCGCGGTAATTAAACATGTAAATTTATCCTGTGATACACGAGTTTGCATCTTTCACGTAGCGAAGCAAAGAACCTCCGCTACAGCGCGCTACAACCTTCCCGCGCACCGGCTCCGCCCGCTCGCGTCTTTCAGGCACTGATGTGTATTTATGCCTAAAGAACCGTAGTCTACGTCTACTCGTAAAGAACGCGTACACATCGCATTCTGCACAGACATCGTACTCTGTGTAGACAAAGGAAATCTATGTAGACAACTGTAATATATCTTTTTTGTGGGGCAGGATCAAATCTACGAGAAGCGTGTTCCACCTCCAAATTCAAAATGTATTTATTATAATCAATATACTCAAAGCGATACTACAAATTGATAGGATCACTTCTAAAGGAGTACAAGTTGAAACAAGACGCTTCTGGTTTCTTGAGATGGATACGGACGTTGTCATTTCTTCATCAGGAATGGTATATTTTGTCTGACTTACAGAATCGAAAATATTTTTTTTATTAATATTTCATTAAAATATACTTCTACTTTTACTACTTACAAACTTTTTTGGGTTATTTGACGTAAAAAATAGTCTACACAGATTATATTCTCTGCGTAGTCTTACACGTAAAAAGAGTCACGTAGACTACACGTAGATTATGAGTAGAAAATACGCGTACGCGTAAAGTCATAGTTTGCGGCACAACTCTGCTCTCAGGCAGCTCCAGCGCAGTGACTAAGCACCAACTACGCATCGGTTATGATGCAATTAGTTTTAAGGACATCTGAAAAAGACAGTGTTTCATTTAAGACGAAGCCTACTTCCCCTTACACAATTTTTGTTCAAGTTCAATAAAAATTGTGAAGACCTGGGAGAATACCTATCACGCAGTGACCCTTCATGCAGCTATGAGTTTTACGTCACTTGAGCCAATTGGTAATTAAAGATCGATGTGCATGTAATAAAATATTTGGTGAATAAGAATGATTAAATGGTGGACTAAAGAAGTTTCACACACCCTTCTTAGTATTTATGTGGAAATTCCTCGTTTACGTTGAATTTGAATTTCCCAACCCCGTACGTTACGTAGGGGGATAATATGTTTTGCATTAGTTTACGTCCATGTTTTCCAGATTCTTAACCGCCTTGTATTTTATAGCCCGCCTATCCCATACGTAGCATCTTGACAACCTCCTCCATTCGCCGCGCCTCTCGTGCGTAGCGTTCGCCTCAAAGCCATCCAACGCCCGCACGCGCGCGGCTCCAGCGGACGCCGCACGGCGCCGGAAAAACCCGGTGATAAAGCGGAAGCCCCAAACGGTTATTATCCTGGCGCGGCGGCGGCGGCGGCGGCGAGAGGGCGCTGCGAGCAGCCCGGGGCGGTCGGCTCAACCCGGAGCCTCATTTTTCACCATTACCGCCGTTAATTTCTTGTCTGGAGGATGATCAAGTTGGTGAGAAGACAAACACCTTGGGCCCGGGCAAGTTCAACACTGGCGGAGCGGCGGCGGAGGAACCAGAGGAGGAGGAGGAGGAGGGCAGGGAGGGAGGGGGGCGCGTGGGATTCGCGGGGCTAATTTCAGGGCGGGGATTAGCAGGCGGGGAAAAGTATGCAGCGGCCGCCGCCGTGCGGCCGCCCGGGGCGGGGATGTCATCCGCCAAGTCCAAACGCGGACCGCGTGGCGAACTGCGAGGGTTTGGAAGAGTTCACAGAAGACGTCAGGAGGGAAGGTGGCGGCCGCGAAAATACCCTCGTTAAAGTACACCAATGAGTAATGGTTATAAAAAAAGATTTCGTTATTACATCAAGCACAGCAACATCTCTGGTTGATGGACAAATACTTTAAGGAGATACGGAATGCCCTACCGTGGCAATGTTTAATGTTTCAGTTTTAAGTTTCAAAATCTATTCACGTTACACTTATGAAATTTTTATAAGTTACATACATATCACTCACAATAATACTGAAACAACTGTTTTAAAAATATTAAGTATTTTTGTAGATAAAAATATTTTCTCATAATGATTTTTTACCACGTTTTCTAGTAAATAAAGTTCTGCAGAATGTATAATAGTAAGGTAATCAGAAAAATATGTTTCATTAAACGTGGGATATCTTTATTAACAAATCTTGGAAGTTTCTATTTCCTATTACAAATGTAAGTTGAAAAAAGACACACTTAATATTAAAAATATCATCTTTCGGGAAATGGGCTTTAAAGATTCAACACTCAGAACACACCAGTTGGATAAATTGCCTCATCGGAACAATCATTTTCCAAGAACTACTTCCTTTTGACACATTTTTTATGTTGGATAGCTTCACAACAAAGTTTTCCATTTACTTTCTGCATGTCTCTTTCAGTATTTATGCGCTGCATTATGGAACAATTTCTAAAAGTATTGGAGCCAGCAACTAAGCCCAATGAAAAGAGGATTCCACGTATAATATTTATAACAATACGTGTAAGAATGATATGAAAATAATTCAAATGCCAATTTAAAAAGAAAATTATTGAGATTTATGAAAAATAAGAACAAAAACAACAACTTCTTGACTGCAAAATTGTTCCATTTCCAACACTCCCAATACCAATTTCAATTTTGATTGGATTTTTTTTGTATATCAAATAAGTCACATTTCAAAGTAAAAAAATAGTCAACTCTTTTAAATAGGTATAAACGAACGTAATATGCAGCAAAACGTAGATCGCTTTAATCAGCAGCAACAATAAGACATTGGTACAGCATTTTGGAACACTTATTTGCCTCATCAGAAGCAACATAACCCAGCGGGACATAAATGTTCCATTGGTAGTGGGAGGGTTAAAACAGCATTTTCAGCGACATTATTGAACATATTTCTTATAATTTTCGAAGTTAAAAGATTATTCCAGTGATACTATTTAGTTAGCTGAAATTAGCTGATTAACATTATTTGAAAGCGCATACTTCAAGTATTTTCTTTTAACAACGCAAAGGGAGTAAGAATTTTAAAGAAACGGAAATGCAAGAGATGGCACAGCCACTGCAGTGCGCCTCAAGGCCCGGTACAGCATTCGACGTATTCGACATCGGTACAGCATTTTGGAACACTTGTTTCCCTATCAGTAGCTACATAACCCAGCATGTGTGTCCCATTGGTAGTGAAAAGGTTAAAATAGAATTTTTGTTTAACATATTTCTCAAAATTTTTAAAGATTATTCCGGTGATACCGCTTAGCTGAAATTAGCTGATTAACATTATCTACAATCCACATACTTCAAGTATTTTCTTTTAACGACGTACAGGAGAGTAAAAATTAAAAAGAAACCGCGATGCAGGAGACGGCACAGCCGCCGCAGTGCGCCTCGGGGCCCGCGCCGCGGCGCGCCGCACTGCGCAGCGCTCGCCTAACTCACGAAATGAGCGGCGAATTGCGAGAATTGGCGGGCGCAATCCCGCTCGTGCGAGCGCGGACGGGAGAAGAAGAAAATTGCGCAGCAAACTGGTTATTTCAATCGACGGGCTACTTATTAATACTACACGGTTTCAATTCCGCCGCGATCGGATGCGCCGAGCGAGGGCGAGGCTGGAACGCGTCTCGCGCAGATGACGCGCGCGTGAAGGCGGTGGCGCGTCGCGGTTGGGCAGAACAGGTAAAGCGAGTGTGAGATTTGATACGAAATGAAACGATAAATTCAGGAAACCACGATTGAAGAGAGGAAACAGATGACGTGAAACGTAACAGAGGGGGGAAAATAGTGCGTCGTTTGCCAAATGAACTTCCGAGAAAGGAGTGAAGACGTATGAAACAACGTGAAAACTACGTCGATAAAAAGAGTGTATTGTCGGAAATAAAATAGTCATTGAAAAAGATGTGAACACGTTCTTGAATTTGAATGTAAAGAGGAATGAAATAAATTAAGATGTGTTAAAATGGCAGAGAGATTAATTGGTTTTGTGGCATTTAAAATTAAATTATCACAGGTGTTGTCATTGCCAACAATGCTTTTTATTTATTTCAAGAGCAGCTTTCAATGGCTTAGTCATCATCACCATCAGTTTCTGCTGTATGGAAGCCACAAAAGGACTACGTTTGTGGCTTCTAGACAGCAGAAACTGATGATGATAGCTAAGCCATCGAAAGCTCCTCTTGAAATAAATAAAAAGCATTGTTGGCAATGACAACACCTGTGATCATTTAAGAGAGATCAATATTAGATGACTGGTAGCACCATTAAATAAATGATGCTCATGAGAAACGGGTGAAGCCACCCTCCGCAGCATTCCTCTTCCAAAGAACGCCGTTCTCCTCACCGCGACGCGACCTTATTAGCAGCCGAGTGCATATAGAAAGCTGCGAACTTTCTTCCAACTTGTGTTATCGGGTAATGTTGGCGGGCATTGATTAGCTCGCACTCGACAATGGAGGGGCACTTAGCGACGCTTCCAGCCGCAGGAGGGCGGCATCCGCCCTGGCCATCGCCGAGCGCCGCGCCGCGCCGCGCCGCTGCGGCGTAATGGGGCGGCGCACACTTCTATGGCGGACCGCGAAGGACGGCGCGGCGAGGGGCGCCATAAGATTTCATTGCACACTTAGCCTATGTGGAGCGGCGGCGGCGGCGGCGGACGCGAGAGGAAACCGTTTCTGTCGGCGCCGCCAGACAAAAGAGGTGCGCCATTGGACTTGACGAGGCGGAGGCGGAGGAGGAGGAAGAGGAGGCGGAGGAGGAGGGGGCTGCAGATGTGCCCTCCAGCTGCACCGCATGCCTCTCTTCGCTCTTTTGCCGCCGTCGCCTCCCCCCCGCCACCCAACCGCTTCTACGGCAACGACTGCTCAAGAAGTAATTCGCAAGGGGCATGCCCCCTTCAAAATTTCGAAAGGGGTTCCGTTTTCCTACGTAATAAAACGTTTTTATTTCCCTGAATGTTATCAATTCGTGATCTTGCTCTTTTTTTAACTGATACTTTGGAAAATTGATACAGGACATTCAGGAAAGAAGCTTTTTAAACCATCTAGCAATCTTAAAAATGGTTCAACATAAAATCAATTGTGTTTGTAAATTTAATTTGTTAACTTTATAATTTTATTCTCTTTTAATCTTCTTCTACCAACAAGAACTAAGCTTCAATTGGCTCTGGTGTCCACTTTTGTTTGGCCTGCCTACGTCTCTCCTTCGTAGATTATATTGAAGAGCTAACTTTTTCTTTTTTGCTTTTTGCATTCCTGTGATTTTTTCTACAATTTATCTAAACTTAATTAAATCATCTAAGTTCAAAGACCCTGAATTCCTCACTTGTTCTAAAATTATTACATTTTTCGTTCAAGCTGGGAATTAGCCTGGAAAATTCATTGTGCCTATAAACCATTGTGTCAATCAATTAATGAATAAACTATGTTTCTTCATAATTTTATCACCAACGTCAATTTACTGTGACCATTCTTACGCGCTTTTTAGCAAACGGCTAACGCCTACTAGTAAAAAAAAAGACAAACTGAAGCGCGAACTGTTATTTACATACTACGGCCACGTCTTTTTAAACATATACATCACCTTTTACGGGAATAACTTTAATATTAAGAAATATCCATAGTAAAAAAAATTGTTTAGATCTATTTTCACGAAATCAATTTTTTTTACTTGAGTCGCAAATTATTAGCAAAAATGCAGGCAAATGAAGTAGCCGGTTACTGATTAGACTGATAGAAGAACAAAGGATGTGATGGAATCAGTGAAACTGACTAGTAATGGAACAACGCAATTTTCACACTGAAAAGGCTTTGATGCGGTACGAACCACAAAACAACTGACCAATCTGCGCAATTGGTTCACCCGCGATTGGATTTGGAGGCGGTTGATGTTTGATAGACACTTTGCATCTTCAATGGGCGCTACAAGTTCGCCAAGCTTCTCGCGCGGCACACTCACGAAAGGTCGAACTCGTGGAGAACGTAGCGAGCGACCAAAACCGAGACAAGAAGGAAAGTTCAGAAGGACACACAGCGCTTAGGACGTGCCATTTACACAAACCTTTTCAATAAAATCAAGGATAATAAATGAGGATTAAGATACGTATTCAGTTAAGGTACACATTCCATTGAATGATTAATTGATAGATAATAAGCGATCATTGATCAAAAAACTTTAAACGTTCAATTTGCAAGTAAAAATATTTCATATATTAATTCAACTATTCCATCCAAAATTTACTACAATAGTGTTAAATTAAAAACAAATCAGAAAATGATTTACGCCCGTAGTTTGTTTCTAGGAAAAAAAGGAAACATGAAATAGATATTTTTAATATAACTACCGACAAAGACACAATTTCAGAGTAATATCCGATTCTTGTCTAGGAAAAATAAGCATCTCGAACTAAAATTTGATGTCATTTTTGAGAAAATGTGAAAACATCCTACAGGTTTTACGTAAAATTAAAAGATTCGTTTAAAATTCGCCGGACCGTGAGTTCAGACAGATCTATTGCGAAATATCCGTTTTCATGACATTTCTGTGTGCGGTTTAGGCTCTAGCGTGTTGTACTCAGTCACCTCGCGCACGTGTTGCCTAGATAATTTTTTAAACACGCCGAGTGTGAATTACACGTATGCTCCTTGCGGTTTCGCGTACGCTTCTTACACACTATTAGTACGAAAAAAACAAGTTAGCTGTTTCGTAGACGGAAAACAAACCCAACAAACCGTGTTTCGTGCACGGCATGTTAAAAAACCTTTCCGCTATCACCAACCCACCAAAACGTGTATTTCCGTCAAAATCTCGACATTGATTTTTCTCAGCATTACATATTTTTCTTTACGCTCCTATTAGGCTGCGTGTACGAGAAAGTAAAAATAGGGCATAAAAGAGTTGCGTTGAATTAAGGTTTGAATATTTTAAAGGAGGACGTGAGAGCGAAGAACGAAAAAATTCTTCGCCCCAACCTCGAAACCGCATAGCAACCGACACCGAGATATGCAATAATCGATACCTCGCAAACGAGGCGTGCTCCGCGCGCCGCCCCGGTACGTGGCTTGGGGGACGCCGCGAGAGCCGGGGGAGAGGGATACGAGCAGGGAACGTGGGGGGGGGGGGGCACGACTCCCCCAACCGTCCCCCCCTCCACGACTTCCGTCTTACGCGCGATAGGATTAAACGTTCGTCGCCCGCTGCTTGACACTTGACAGTCGCTAACGAACCGCACGCCTCGGCGCCGCGCGAGGCCGCCATTACGCAAATTGACGCGTGGCGCGGAATAAGAAGAAGCCACGGGCGCCGCGCGTCGCGCCGCGTCGCGCCGCGTCGCGTTGGGCGCTTGTTGCGTTGCGTTTGTTTTACGGCGCTCGCTCGCGTCAACGCGCTCACACACGCCGCAACGCGCCGCGTGAAGTGAATTTTCAAATGCGCGGCGCGCGCAGCGGTCAGGTAATGCTGCGTGCTTTTCAGCTCGGATTTAGAGGCACGAGAGTAAAACTTGGAGTTCGTAGTGAATGAGTAAAACAAAAATATAAAGTATGACTGCCACATTTCCAATATACTTTCTCCTCAGTTTACTGGCAATAATGTGATGATAAGCATTTTAGTATTTACTACCTTGAGAAATCTTCCACGAATTTCAGAACTGAAATAAAAAATTCTAATTAATGTACATTAGTATTTTTCGACAAGAAATTTATTTAAAATTCTAAACAATGTTATCCTGATTCTTTTAATAACTCTTTTTCCTCCAGGGTAGATAAAGTTTTAAAAAAAATTCTTACGGAAAAAATCTAGAAATTGTACTACAGTTAAGTTTTAACTACTGTAATAACGTATATTTGTGAATCAGATTCGTAAGCATTTTAAGAAGAATATTAAATTTTGTTTAAACTAAAAGGTCAGCTTTACCCTTCTCTGGAAGAATGAAAAAAACTTTGTGTGTTCGTCGAAATCCAAACCTAATTTGATAAAATGTCTATCCAGTGGCACATCATTAAAAACTTCATTCATTCGTAGTCACTGTATATTAAAACGTAATGCGGAATTGTACCGGACATAGTGTCGCAAGAACGCTCAAGATGAAAATCACAAATCTTGTCTGAGTATGAGCACCTGCAACGTAGGTTCCAAGAAGTGGGGTTTATGCCGGGACCTTCAATATCTGCGGAGTCTTGGACCTTTCACCTCCCCGAATTTACGGTGCCTGGTCCTCCCCGTGCCACGCCTTCTTCAGCGTCTCGCCGTCCGCCCTCCTCTCTCCACTCGCTGAGCAGCGTCAGCGCATTCCCTCATTCAATTTACAGCCGCGCGGCTCAGAAAATTAAAACTATTTTACGCTCGTTTTACGGCTCCGTTTTATGGGCGCGTTGTCACTTGCTTCTCCGTCTCTGCAATTCGCCGTTATTTTCTTCGCGAGTCCCGTTTGCAACAAATGAGGAACTAAACGTTAATCGCGTGATGATTGATTCCGTGATCCAGCGAGCGGAGCTCAATAAAACTTTCTCTCCGGTGTCTCGAGCAATTGAAATGTCCTGGGGTCGCCGTATTTCTTAAATACAGTCGCAATTATTCTAGCTGGTTAATAAATTAATCTCGTAAATTTATTATCTACGTGGAACCTCTGCATCGCAAACGTACAGTTTCTTAAGCGACTTCCTTAAGAGAATCAATTGAGGCAGGAGTGTTCAGTTGCTCTTCGGAAATAATCTGATGTTTTGTTCAAGACTTTTGACATTTAGAAAATTGAAAAATATAATTTTATTTAAAATACTAAAAGTTTTCATGCAAAGTAAGTTTGAGCTTTGTACACAACCGAATTTCGCGATTTTTGCTTTAAATGATAAGTAGTGGGCCAAAGATGTTTTATTGCTCACTGTTATTATCCTATATTATAGTATCAACCCTAAATTTTAATAAAATATTTTAAAAAAAGCGAACTCTTCAGAAACGTATTCAACTCTGTGTTCACAGTGAATAGTGATTGCATTGGTCAAGAATTTGTAAATCTCCCTCATTTTGTTAGTTTTTGAGGCTTAATACTGAATGACATAACCAAAGTTTTGGAGGGTTTCAATTTTCCTTATAGTGAATAATTAGAATTTTTCTTCAGTCGCATTCCACACATCTAATTTTCGGCGTGTTTCCTTGCTGTTCAAAATTTTAAAACGTGTCCCAACTTTCCAAGTTATTTTTCAACCGTTTTGATTCTTGTCATATTTTCTGCCTAACTTCACTCAATTGTAGGTTTTGAAATGATGTCATGCACTCTTTAAAAATATCTGGGTAATTGTTAAGTAATAACGCCGAGAGGGGGAAAAGTTTCCGGTATGCCGCCTTTTTCCCACTACTTTTCCAAATATTGATGAGTAATTTCTATTATATTCACATATCGTTCAACGATATTTAAGATTTGTTAAAAATCAAATACTTCAAAATGAATTTGTTATACAGTCTTCAATATAAAGAGAAACGGTAAGAGAGATTAATTAAAAAGCTAGTTCCCTTTAATACAGCAGTAAGGGCACAAAAAGTTAACACACGAGAACTGCTGAAGCTATTGAAGGAAATTTTGTTTCTCGTTTTGTGTAAGCTTGCTGGGAGTTGCGCCAGTTTACCTTTCAACTTGGACGAAGCAACAAACGCTCAGGGGTCTGAAAGTCGCCGCGATTTACCGCACGGCTTCTGCAGCTACCTACAGACCAAAGCTTTTCCACAGCTCAAGGAAAGCATTACTATCCGGCCGTGGCTTGCGAATTCAATTTGTGACATGTAAGGCACTACTTCATGACCGAAAAAATGTGTAGTATTAAACATCAAAAGATGTACGTAAGTATGTAATGAAAACATTAAGAATATGTAATAAATATGTAAAATCTGATATAATATGTAATATTAAAATTTCTCTAATTAAAATCCATTTACTTAGCAAGAAATTACTTTTAGAAAAACTGCTCACTTTACATCATAAAACTTTCTCGTCAGTAGTAAAATCTTCATCTACTGTAATCCAGGACCGTAGTTAATTAGCAGCCAGACTAATCGCAATAGAAGCCATCGCACAAACTGGTGAGATCTACGACCAGCAAACATACACTATAGCACCTTCATCGAAGTGTTACATATCGGCAATCACAAATTTTTCTCGGAAATTAAGGTTACATACGCGATGTCAATGATATTTTGGTCACCCAGATTTCCCCAACAATGTAGGGAAAATGATAAAAAATACATATTTTCACAAAAAATAGAATTAAATTGAATAAAATTGATAAAATAAGAAAATATAATGTGAAAACAGCAAAATATGCATTATAGTACTAAATATGTAAAATATAAAACGAAAAAATAGGATATTGTGTTAGGAGGGCTATGATTCGCCAAGATTAAAATTTTGAGAACGGTAAGTCGAAAGACGAAAAATATGTAATTACATAAAAATCCGGTCTCTATGCACGGTGGTCAGAGCGCCCTGGAGCGAGGGCGCGGGCCGTCGTGCGCATGCGCGCCGCTAGCAAGATGGCGCGGAGGGGGGGGGCAGGAAGTGCGTGCGCGCCCCGAATTGCTTACACATGAGGCGTTTTATCGGCCGCGATGATCCGAGGGCCGCGCCGCTGTCGACATGGAAGTCGCATCGCCCACGGAGTGGCGGCGGTAGCGTCGAGAGGGAGGGGGCGGGAGGGGGTGGGAGAAAGGGGGGGGGCGAGAGGCGTAAAAGAACGAGCCGGTTGAGCCGCGGGGGATGACAACAGCGAGCAGGCGAATGAGTTCAGGAATGGAGAGTGGTCTGACAATGATTGGGGTCAGAATGAAATGGTTGAAGGGGTGGCAAGAAAGAGAATGAGTAACAGCAGTTCGGTAGGTCGGCTGCTACTGACAAGGAAAAACCAAGAGAGAGGAAAAGACAATAGTAACACACGAAGAACATATAAAATACACGTAAATGCTGTAATAAAGAACGCTGAGTCAGAAACATGACTGGTCACTACGCTCAATATTTTTTAAAGGACACAACAGAAAAAAAAAACTAATGAAGATTTAAGCAAACGAAACTAGTCACGAGACGGGAACCAAGGGAGGAACAGAATAGAGCGAAATTAGAAAACTACAATAAAAAGACAGAGTTTTATTCGCGGCAAGAACTGCAATCAAGGTGGAACTCAAACAAAGCACTTCTCAGTGAACACATGCGCGCCAGGCACCACAAAATTACCAAACTTCCATTTCCTCCAATCCTCTCCCTATGTTACGCGATCTTGTTCCGAAACGAGATGTAGTCAGGTTAAACCAAATAGTATATGTTTCTCTCAAACGTCCACGAAGGACGAAGCGAACGTCGTTCTATTTCTAGTCCATTACAGTTCGTTAATGTCCCTCGGAAACGTTTCGTTTGTGTTGGGAGAAAGACATCTGTCGTTAACCGTATGCAAACATGATGTATCATTTGATGTCCAATGACAACGCTCAAAATTTCTTCCCACAGGAATTCATGAATAATAACTGTTCTTCTGCTAGATTTATTATCAGGTTTCAAAACGTCCGGAATATCGCTCATAAAAGCGGTAAATTGTAATGTAAATACACATCGTTAGGACCCAAGCGCCGGGGGCGGTGGAATTTTCACACTGGAAAAACGCTTCGGTCGAGTTCACCGCTGCCGGCAGTACAGTTCTCGCGATGGTCTACACAATCGGCGTTCACCCCACTCCCCCGCACGACCGGTATACACACTCCGGAAGAACTGACGAGGGCTTAGAGCCTGTCTCGGCTGGGGTGGCACTGCGCTGGAGAGAGATACCTGAAGAGAAAAACACCGCAATACATCAAAAATGCATACATCAAAAAATCATCCCCCTACAACTCCATGTGGCTATTCAACTCTACCAATGATCGTCCCACGCTTTCCTGCGCTTCTCTAGTCTGGGCTGCCGCAGCCAAAACAAACATCAACAAAATGCAAAATTTTCAAATTAGATATCTGCACACCAGCACAAAAGCTCCCTGGTACATCCCAAATTACATAATGTTACATAATGAACGTGGCATTACACCCTTTCCCGTCCTCTTTTCCCTCCTATCCATAAAATTCCATCCTAAAATATTAAAGATTCCTTCAGCAATTCACTTTCACATAAGCAAGCAGAATCCGCACCGTAAAAGGTTAAAAGATAGTTTTTGACCCTCCAGTAGACAAACCGATGAGTCTTTTCTTATATATCAGCTACGTTAGCCCAATATTGTATTGTATCTCAAACTAAACTTTTGTATATTCTGTAATCAAATTATATCTTGCAAATAATCTTTATCAATCTACTTGTCTTACGCAGCTGCAGAGGGTCAATGGCCAAGCTTCAATAAATACAAAAATATGTATAAAACCATTACCGTCAAAAATTCATACAAGCTTAAGTGATTCTTACTTCGTTTCAAAACATTTGTCACTTCCAGTTCACAGACACCGGCGACAGGAGTGTCGACGACAGTAACAGCAACAACAATGAAAGTAATCACGAAAAATAATTGTGGCTCAAATTTTTACACACACTCGTAAGCGAAACGAAGGAAATGACTCCGGGGAAAGAACTGCACGTAATCTCAGAGAATTATCAACAGCTGATCAACGTATGTTTCATCAAAAGTATCTAAACTCCTCAAATGCACATTTTAAATCAACAAACCTAATATAAAATGAAAATCAATTCGCCGAACGACAGAAACACCGCTCCACGGGTACTTTTTGCCTTCTAAATTTCATACATTGATATTGTTGCAATATCTCGATTACTGAATGATATTAAATAGAAAAGATGCGTTTTTAACAATCAGTATATTACGATTATCTATGAGATGTGCAATCGTGCAACCTAACTGCAAACACGAACAGCCACTGTCTCCTCCCCATATCTCCTATGAGTCAAGAATGGCTTTCTGGTTGTGAAAGAGAGGTCAAGGAAACACACCCTCCTCCCTCTAAAAGAGGATAACAATTACCCTTCTTTCAGGGCCACATCCACAAACAGAAAGAAGTAACTGCGAGGAAGAAGTCCACGGAGGTGCAGACAAAGAGGGCTCCTATACACGCTGCCTTTTTCCACACGCCCCCCTCAACACTGGCTGACGCCCCCCCCCCCGCGGTCGTAGCCCAATCCAGCCTGCTGGGCAAATTCCCGTCTTTCACACATTAGAATACATAGCCTTCTTCAATCGCACTGTGTATTCAGCCATTTCAATGTCAAATTAATAGAGCTTTGAAGAAGTGATCTTTAAAATAATTTTTCATTTTCTAACAAGAATACGCTTGATTGAAAAATCAGTTGTAAAAACGTAATAGTTAAACCATTTGCTTAATAATACGAGGGACCTTCGAGTTCCAGCATGAGTGGAGATTTTTATCTGGTAAAGTAAGGATGCTCCTGAGTACCCTTAACCTCTCTTCAAACAAGACTTCCTGGGCCCTGAGTCAACTTTTTGGAATCCTTCTCGAACATGTTTTGCGATAATTCAACACGCCTTGAATAGTTCAACAGAAAAATTACACAAACTACCAATTTTGAAAATTTTGATTCGTTTATTCTCCGCGAAGAATATAATTTAAGCCATTATGCTATAGCGATAATCAAACTTCAACTGATCTCCCAGAACGACAGAGATCAGTGTGATTTGTTTTGCCCGAATCAAACAGATACTTACATTTATACACCTTACTGTGATTTAAGCAGCTTTAAGAATAAAGTTTCAAGGATCTTGAGTAAACTTCCCGCTGATTTTTACATGAATCTAAAATCGTATCATTGAACCTATCATTTTCGGCTTCGACGTTTAAAGTGGCGCTGGTATCTTGAAACGAACAAAAAGGGGTTATGTTTACGTTCATTAAGATCGAATTGGTGTTCCCAAGGTGGCCACCTTCCCCCTGAAAACGCTTCGTACCTGAAGGGAAGGCGCGGCCCGAGCGCCGGCCCTGAATCACCGCCCGTGAATCATCGCTCATTAGAGGGCACGCCCCCGCGTCGCCCCCGCGTCCCCCGCGCCGCCCCCGCGCGCCCCGCGCCCCCCGCGCCGCCCGCGCCGCCCCCGCGCCGCCCCCGCGCCGCTCCTCCTGCGGCGCGGACCGTCCGAGCGCCGGCGGAGGGCAAGGCTAACGAGGCGCAGGGCGGGCGGGCGGGGCGGGCGGTCGCCTCTTCGGGCCGCTGCCCCCAGCGGGGGCCCCTCGTCGCGCCCGCGCCCGCTTCGACGGCGGAAAATCTCGCAGAAAACTCGACCCGCATGAATTACCCCTCCCCGGCCGCCCGCCCGCCCGCCCGCCTGCCAGCGCCGCTTGCACCAGTACACAAGCGCCGCGCCGGGAAGAGGGGGCCAAGACGACGACCCTTCACCACCCCAATTTGGGGCGGAAACAAAATTTGGAAACAAAGTTTTATTTCCCTTCCAACTGGTTCTTCCTCTGTCTGCCTCCCAGGGCCCCTCCCCTTCCCTCTTCCCCCTCCCCCCCGCAGCCGACAAAACTTGAGCAAGAAGAAAGAACAAGGAGAGAGGCGAGATAGCCGCGCCTTCTCTACGCTAGAACAAGTCAATTTCTTCTCCAAGACTTGGCCCGGGCTGAGGGGACGCGCGGAGGGGTGACGAGGGAGGGGAGTTGCGGGGGGGGGGAGGCTGAAGAGTCGTAATTGTCCGGAGGGGGCGCGCACGTACTCGTGGGAGCCGGGCATGAATGTGCCCCCTCCTCTCCGGCACTCGACCTCCTTCCTACTCGCTGCGCCCGCCACCCCAGAGGTTCGTCGCCGACGAGAGCAGGCGCCTGCGAGAGTCCCTGCGGGCGACCGCCAGCGCCCTTTGGCGTCGGGACTAAGCATGCGACATCGATGTCGATGTTTTAAAAATCGATGTATTAACGCCGATAACGTATATATATATATATATATATATATATATATATATAATATATATATATATATATATATATATATATATAAACTTGCACCAATCTGCTTGCATACCGACGAAAAACAAATTTAATGTCCAGTGCGGTGTTAACTCCCAAGTCGTTCAAATGCCTTTCCCTTGTGAGTTTTTTCTTTCTTCAATTATTAAAATGCCCCGCTTTTTGATAGTCTAGGGACCCCAGATCTTGAAGTCAGTCCTGAACAGAAGGGCGAAGCAGCGTCTGGAGCGAGGGCCGAGGGGGTAAGACACGTGGCCTGCAGAACAAGAGCCAGGAGCACGTAGGAAGATGGTGTGAACTAAATAAGAAGGAAGAAAAGACGAATAGCAGCAGTGAGGACTGCGGGAGATAAGACGCACAGCAGCAGGCGCTTGACGACTCGATTGGCACCAACTCAGCTGTTATACTTACAATATTACGGAGGAGTTTTGAAAAAATGAGTTGGAATGAAACTAGAACTTTTCATGTAGAGAAATGCAAAATGTGCATTTCTTAAGAGAATAAGAAAATGTAACATCGATTTGGAGGAATTACATTAATTTTACTACTAACAATTTTGAACATTCTAATATGTCCGCAACGGTGCTTTCATGATAAGTACGGTCTCATCCCTCGACATCCACTATCCTAACTCAGTTGTAATTCAGCATTTATTTTCCAATCTATTTTACCGAAGTAACACATGTCGGCTTATTTATAGGATTATGTAAAACATAATAATTATGCTGTGAATAATACTACAGATATCGAGTGCAAATGACTCAACATCAAACTGCTTGGAACACAGCACACTATATCTTTTTTATAGTCTTCGATAATCCAGTGTAAAAGTAAAAGAGGCTGGCTCCTTTGTGTGTAAAACCCTACCCTCTGTTAATGGATTCTTGCGGCATCACAGTCGTTATCCACAAATCCTTCAATCCTCTTGACTAATGTCTCCAAAAGTGACTGCGTCGTCACGTAGCCAGTGCATCCCCCGAGGCACCGCCTTTCTTAGCCAAAAAAAAAGTAATAGAGCGCCCGTGGCGAAGGGAGGGAGCGCAGATGGATACACCGCCCGAAGAAGACGGTCGTCCAAGTTTCGCAGCGGGGCCAGCGCGGCGCGGGGCGGGGCCCGGGGAATCCCCGGGGGCCTGCACACAAGTTGCGACCGCCCCCGCCCCCGCCCTCGGCCGCCACGCCGCACCGCGCTGCGCCCAATCGGAGGCCCCGCGCAACTTTCTTCCCGCGCAAACAAACGGCTCTCTTTTATCAATCAGCCGCCATACATAAACATGACGGAGGAAATTAGCCGGGGCCGGGCCGGGCCGCGCCTGGTCGCGCAGCCCGGTCCCCGCGAATATGTAATCATTTCTCCGCACAAAAGGAATACAGAGGGCGCGCGCCTCCGGGGACCCGGTGCGGAAGAGGAGGCAGGGAGGGCGGAGGCGAGGCGACACGCCGCCGGCACACGCGTCACGCCAGCGTCTTGGCGAGGGGAGACCGGTGGCGCGTCTTGGATTTTTCACAACAGTAAAACCTCATGTAATAATCGCACGACACGACGAGACATTCAAAGAAATAAATCTGTAATCACCGGACCCGAAGAGGGAATTGTCACGGTAGATGTTTCGTAAAAATTTGCAAATTACGTAATAACGGAAGATGTTTATGCAAACATTTGCGGTAAGTAAAAAATACTAATGGAGACCAGTTATGAGTCAATGCTTCAAAAATATTCTCTTTTTTTTCTAAGGAATTGGCAAAGAAACGCACGAGAGAGTCGAAGCTGAATTCACGCGAACCTTGATAATATTATAATAATCTGACTGAAAGTGTCCATCTCTAATACCAACAGCGTGTAATTCGTATACGTTCTGTCCGTGAAGTTGGAAGGTTGAACGACCACAGGCAACCACTCAGATTAGCACCCTCCACTCGCATTTCGGCAAGTGCGTCAGCGATTGGAATGCAGATCCACAAAGCACGTGAGGTCGGTGCAACAGCTGCAGCCACCCGCGCGCGCTCCCGCTACCCCCCCCCGCCGCCCCCAACCCCCCAAGGGGGCTCGGGTGGCTCCGTCACGCGTGAGTGCGTCGCAGTTGTCGCACGCGAGGGGACGGGGGAGTGGCTCAACGAGGACGGGAGGGCGAGAGAGGGAGCGGCAGCGGGGACCTGCCCTCAAACGGAAGCGCGGCGTTGCACGGTCCCGCGCCGGCCTGGAGGTTTCTACATGTAGACGCGCCTGTCTCCAATTTACATGCACTTTCCTTCTAAAGTGTTCAGTGCAGAAGTCCCCCCTGCGTTACAGAATTTAAAATATTAGCAGATTTCTGCTCACATTTGAAGTTCCCCCTTCCTTACTTTCAGTCAAGGTAACAGTAGTTTGCATCAGACGAACTTCAAACATCGGCATCCGTGAAGAAATAACTTTCGAATTACTAAACACAAATTGTAAGAAAAATAAAACTATAATCTGAACAAATATTTTAGTTTCCTAATCCAAATAATTTGAATTGTCATATTTCGATATTCTAAGTTTCTATGCACATGATTTTCTAAACGCAATTGCGTAACATTTATTCTGTTCATAGTAATAATTCACTTGGCATATTTTATCTCATCTACCGACCACACCTAGTTCCCTTTCGAGATGCGTAATTTCCTTCTTCCTTGCTTTTAACCAACCACGTTCAACCCGCACGAATTGCTGTACGTTATCTCTCTGCCTCCCTCCCCTCTGCAAGGCTCCCGCCGCCGCCGCCACCGCCGCCGCGTCCTCCTTTTCATCTCGCGAGACTTCAAAAGGGATCAATCGTGGCGGCGCGAGGCGGGGCGGGGCGCGGCGGGGCGGGGTGGGGCGGGGCGGGGCGGGGCCTTGTTTGCGCGCAATTGGCGCCGTCCACGTAACAGGACGCCCTTCGTTAGTTATGTTTCCACGTGGGAGCGCCTCACGAGGGAAGGTCACGTGACGACGGAGCGTTGGAGGCAGTGCTTCCAGCCAACGCTTGAAGGGAATCACATGACAGACAACGCGAATTTTGTTCTGGCGTTATGGCGAAAAGTTACAAATGGTTATTATTTTATTTTTGCTGCTGTCGTGCCTGCTCACTCGATGATAGCGATGGTTGTTAATACGCTGATGGAGGTATTCGTGATGGTGGTGATGGTGGTGTCGGTGATAGTGGTTATGGTGGTAGTGGTGGTGAGGGGGTGAGAAGAGTTAGTGGTAGCGATGTGATCGAGGTGGATGCAGTTGTAGTGGTACTGACGACTTATGGCACAGTAGTGGAGGCGGCATGAGGTGTCAGTCAAGAAAAACCGTCTTGATTTTTAACTTAAATGAAATCTTTTATAAGAATTCAGATCTTTGAAAAAGATCATGCAATTTTTTTTGAAAAACAGAGTATTTTTGTGTAATTTCTGTGTAATCAAAAAATAACTCCAATTGTTTTCTTTACATTTCCGACGTTAAATGTAGGTATGTATAAATGTAGCTATTATTAATCACTGTTTTACTCGTTTTCCTGAGATTAAGTACTGACCTTTGTCAATTGTTACATCAGTGAATAAGGTATTACCTTTATTGATTTTTTAGATAGTTCAAATTAAATGATAAATTGCACAACATTGTTGTTTTCAGCGTCAATTCTTTCTGTTGCATATATTAGATTGCAACTATCAACACTTTAAGTATATTTTAACTTTAAGTAAGAGGAATGGATTCTCTTATTCGAATAAGCCCAATCAAAACCATTTTCTGAATTGTGGGAAGAAACTAAAAGTAGAGAGAAATTATAATACCGATAAATTATTTTCATTTTCTCTCATATATTCCAGAATATACTTGTACAAAACCACCAGCTGTTCTAAAATTGTGAGTATATTAATCCTTTACTTAAGAACGGGCAGAGGCAACATATCACGTGATACCCAGAGACCGCGTCGTCCGTCTGCCCGCTCCGCTCGCCGCGCCACTATCGCACCGCTCGGCCTCTCATTAACGGAGATAACAAGCAATTTCGCAAAAATTACGCAGTGATTGGCCCACAACAGGCTGCAGACTGGAGCCCAAACATGCGCGCGGACGCAAAGGAGAGACGGAGGGGGAGGGAGGGAGAGATGAGGGAGAGAGGGAGACAGACACACAAAGAGAGAGAGAAAGACAGGCAGACAAAGAGAACTGGGCTGCACAGCCGCCCGAGGAAAACTGGTTCATCTCTCCGTGCTTCCAATTTCAATTCTCCTTGTTTCTATTCTGTACTTTACAGAATTAGAGACAAAATGAGAGAACCTTCTTTCATAGACTTACGTACAAAAGCAGCGTATGTTTAAATGGGGACCTACAAAAGATATATTTTTGTGACTGCATATACAATAAAAACAAAGAAGAAAACGCTAAGATAATATAAAAACAACATAAAACTATTCAAATTATGAAACATCTATGACCTGGGGTGCGGGGGTTTTCGTGGGGGAGGGACTCTGTTCCTGGGGCATCAGAATTTCACATCTAGTTTAGTAGACATTCGCACCAACATAAAATATTAAATTCACCTTTCACTGTACAGGCAGACACAGTTTTTTCCTTTTATTGTTATGGAATATAAACTTCAATTCCTTGCACGCTCTTGTATTTATTTAGCATGCAAACCAAAAATATTTGTTTTCAACAAATTAAAATATGACTTAATAATCGAGTCATAATATTACCATCCTACCATTTAGAAAAAAAAAGTCATCGCAAAGGCGTATTAAATTTAACGTACGAGTATAAACCATGAAAAATCTTAAAAGCGTTTGCACATACCTGGCTTTGACCTCATCATTCACTAATTTTTTAACGCAATGAAAACATTAATTGGCCGCAAATAAAAGCGCAAAGAGCAACGATTTGCTCGCGTGCGTGGAAAAGATATAAGCGGATAAGGCACGTTTCGATTCCACGGACAAGCGCCGGGCCAAAGCGGTTCCCAGCGAGACCCACGTCGCCTTTGAAGTGCGGGACAAGATCCTACGGGAGCATCCAGCCGCCAAAGCGCGGGGGCGGGGCGGGGGCGGGGGCGGGGCGCGAGGCCACGGGGCGACGCGCGCCCCAGGGGACCGGCGCCCTCGCCCTCGCCCTCGCCCCTGCAAAGTGCACGAGGCGCCAGGTCAGAACTTTCTGCTGGAGAAAAGAATCGATTCTGCCATTAAATGATGGGTTGCACAAGCATTGTTATCGTTTTAATATACAACTGAGCAAGTTTTCAAATGGAGAAAACAGAAAGTAAAGTACCTCATATCATCGTTTGTAAATGTAATACCTCGGCATCAAAAATTTCACATATATGAGAGAAATGAGGGAAATTACAATGAGGGATTACTACAATGAGGGAAAGCCAATAAGTATCTGTCCTCAATGTTTATAATTGACAAAATTTACATTGAGACCATTTTTCAACAAGGCACCATGCATTTCAATGTACTTGGTCCGTTATAATACCCGCTTCCCGATACCGGAAGTAAAAATGATTTTCTTTCGACCTGGAAATCATGTATACTTAAATTCCACGTTTTGTGAGTCCTTTTTACCTAAAAATTGGCTGTCAGCAAAACAACTGCCTGTCCAAGTGCCTATGGTCAACGCTAGTGTAGAACAACCAGCAGACGTTTTCTCCGAAGATTTATAGCTCCCAAATGATCAGGCCCTGCGAATTTGAAACAAATATTTTGATATTTTGAAAATATTTGCGAGCGACAGTGAAAGATGTTCCAAAGGCACTAAATCAAAGCGATCTCTTTGTAACAAAATAATGTATGAGACAGGCTGGAAAGCCGTGTACTTAAAAGCATACTTCATGAAATGACGCATCGGTAAAATCACGGGAGGATCCAGCCGGTCATTTGGGGGAGGAGGATCGCGGATTTTTGTTAAATAATAAACACATTTGTTATTATATTGTACATTATTTATATATACTACACAATATTATTCTTTAAATAATTACATAATTCCAATATAAAAATATTTAAATCACTTTTGCCAAATAAAGGAAGGCAAACCATAACTCTAAGCCTTTTGGGGTAGCCATGGCCTCCCAAGGCCCCCGATCCTCTGGTTCCGCCAGTGGGAACATTACAGTGTCCGCAGGTTGCTCCGTTGTCAGCGCTGACACAAACATCGCATCGCATCGCATCGCATCGGAGCGCGGATGGCGACCTCCGCCTGCTCGACCACGCGCGGCGCCCTCCAGCGCCCAGCGCCCAGCGCCCCCTCTGGCGCGGTCACCCGCCCCCCCGCCCCCGGCGCGCCTGTCCGTCGCGGGCGGCGCGCTCTAAGTCGCCGTGGCAGCGGCCGCACCCGAATCAATGACACTGATCGGATGAAGCCTGAGCCGCCTAACCCGATTACCGCTACTGCGCACTGCAATTAGACTTAGCGGGGGTGTCGACCGGGCCCTGCGCGCGCGGCGCGGCCAAGAAATTCCCAGCGGGGGCGCGGCGCGGCGGTCGCCTCAAGAGATGAAAGGTCCGGAGGACAAGGCTATTGTTGGTGACAGCGGCGATCGGAAAGAGCCCGATGTACAAAGCATCACGTGGACACATTCACGAGGAAGCTATTTTGTTTGTTCCACGCACGGTTATTTTTCACACACTAGAAAAAGAAGTAATGGACAAAGCTGTAAGAGAAGTCCTCGACGGAACCCAAGGTCGAGAAAAATAAATATTACAAAAAAATAAATCGAAATATTGACACGATAGCGACATCTGAAATTTCGCAATCGGCAAATTCGGAAAGTATAATGAAAGCAAGATTCACGGGGTAACTCCTAAGAGAATTGAAACACATTGCTGACGTTGTGATATCGACGTTGAGACGGGGTATTACGAATAACATACGATGAAGCAATAGCAGGAGGAAGTAGATCCTCCCGAAGCACCAGGTACTACGAAAAAGGTCTCAACAAAGCCGCAAAAGTTTTCAGAGAGGAGGCAACAAGAGGGTCAAAGGGGACCTCGATAATGCAGCAGGTCGGCACGGTGACGAAAGCGTCCATTTAATGCAGTCTGCAGGATGAATTCGAATATGCGAATCTTGCGAAACACAGAATTCGGAATGAGTGTAAAATCATAGAACACTCTTGGCATCCCAAAATTAGTGTTTTTATACAAGATAAACCAGCAGGAAATCTAAGAAATACATCGTTTCATTGCTGCATTATAATTTCCCTGATGAGGACAAGCTTATGGTTCCCACCCGCAAGTGAATGATCAATCCCTGCGGGAGCCCGCATCTAGGGCTCTTGGGATCGACAAAATCATGTAGCAAAAACTATCACTACAAACGATTGCAACTTATTTCATTAAAATAATTTATTTTCTATGCGAAAAGATGTATTGGAGCAAAAAGATTGAACTTGATTCAACCCCGGTTTCCCTATTTTGAAAGTTCGAAGAAAAATCCACACCAAGTGCCAAGTACAGGCAACCCGCGAAACTATTGTGTATGGCACTTTGCATTTGCCCCTTTGGCAAACAAAAAAGTTTTATATCAATATGTTGGTCCATCATTTAAAAGAAAGGAAAAATTCTTGAAATAACAGTGTTATAGAGTATTAAATGAAATACATATTCTTCACAACATTTCGGAAATAACTGATTTCCATCATAAGGTGATAAATATTTATTTATTTGCTTTGTCAACTGATGATAGATCCCAGTTATTTCCGAAACGTTGAGAAGAATATGTATTTCATTTATTACTTTATAAAACTGTTATTTCAAGATTTTTCTGTCTTTTAAATGGTGGAATAACATATTGATATAACTGAAAATACAGACAGGAACTAAACATATTAATTACAAAATCTTATTAAAAATCCTTTTCCGATCAAATTCCTATCACTAAATTAGCATTGCATTGGAGTCCAGTTCTGGAACTACGATTATTTGTTTCTGAAAACTCTTTGATTCTATGTGCTCAAATTAGAAGTTTGAAGGAACATGAATTTTGAAAAACGTGTAGATTTCAATAATGAAGATTCAGTGATTCATTTGATACGTTTCGACTGTTGCATTAATGGTTATAAATGGAGAATGAGACAAGACGATCGGAAGGTGCTGCAATGGTTAACTAGTGGAGCTATAGAAAGGCTCAGGTTGTTTTTATTGTTTAGGAATTATTTTACATTCAAGGTGAGGTCGAGTTGTGTTTCCTGTAAAAGTTGGCGAGAAATACGCGGTTAATTCTTCCTCTGTGTTGAAGTGTAGGTTTGTCCTGTTGCTTGATTCCATTAGAGGTGGGATTATTTACTATTTTTTGAAAAGCACCGTAGTGAGTAATTATTGGTGTTGAACGACTCAATTTTGCCTGAAATTGTTGGGTATTGTATTTATTTATTAGTCTCTTGACTAAGATGGTAATTGAATTAAGGTCGTAATTTTGGAGGTTCTAGAGGTGGCCCACACCCTTCTTGTTTTGTTTTTGGTTTTCTATGGCATGTAGTAATTTCTGGGGAAATTTACTTTGTATATTGTTTTTTGAATGTTTACTTAAATTTATTTCTGAAGTACGTAGGATTGAGTGTATTAGTGTGTTTAGGAGGGATATTGCATTATAGTAGTTATTATTAGTAGATAGAATTTGGTTAGTTTTTATTAATTTTTTAAAAAAATGAGAGGAAGGGTAGTAAATTTATTGGTCTGTAACTGTTGACATTTGCTGCGTTTTTATTCGGTTTAGGAAATGGAACGATATATATATATATATATATATATATATATATATATATATATATATATATATATATATAATTTTTATAAGCTATTGCTGGCGAATGTAACTTTTTTAGTATCATTTATTTTTCATGACCTGGTGATTTTTTTTAATTTGTTAGTTTTCTGATTACACGTGTGATTTATTTTGGAAATAGGTAGTGAATTTTGTGGTGTGGCCATTTACTGGTTGTTTTGATGTTGTAGTAATTGTTTTATGTTCAGGATAGAATTGAGTAGACATGTGAAAGTTGACGCGAAATAAGTGGCTGATTCTTCCGCTTTTTGTATTGAAGTGTACAGCCTTCCTATTCTTTGGTTCCATGGAAGGATTACTATTGTTTTATTTAATATTTTTGATGAAGTTCCAAAGTGAGTTACTTTTTCAAAGAGATTCTACTCTGAAGTAGAATTGTCGGGCGTTGTTTTTTTATTAATTTTTTACTATGTTGGTAATTATATCGAAATCTGTCTTAATATCAGGGATTCTAGAGTTGGCCCAGAGTCTTCTTGTTTTGTTTTGATTTTTATGGCGTGTAGTATTTCCTAGGACAATTAGGTGTCCTTATTGCTCTTAGAATGTTTTTGTGAATTTCTTTGTGAAGTACTACACAAGATAGAGTATTAATATTTTATATGAGTTTTTGAATTTTCATTTTCAATTGGAGTATTTAAAATCTGAATTTTTGGAATGGCGTTTCTTATGGCGTTCTGGAATTTCTAGTTTGTTTTCTGTAGTTAATTCTGAGGGTATTACACTTGGGCGTTGAGTAATAAGTCGGAGGTAGCTGTTAGGAAGTTATTAGAACTGGTATGTGGGCCGAGTCCAGTTAAAATACAGGAGTTGACTAAAATTGCATGGTAGAACCAGTAATTACTAAACATGGATTACTGAGTCGATCATAAGGGTAATGCGTACATTCTGTTGTGGAAATTATTTTCAAGATATATTAATGTATTAACTGTTCCGTATTTTACCATCGCTGTTATTTGCTTGGCATCCCCAGTTAGTATTCTTGGCATTTAAATATCCTAATGATATTGTATATAGTTGCGATTGGAACAAGTTTGTTAGGTTCACATCAACTATTTTAGTTGTAGGTGTTGTTAGTAGTAGTTATTTGGGTTATACAAAAATATTCCAGTCATAGTTGTTTATGTTTAGTCTAACTGCTGTAGTTTCTAAATCTGGAGAGTCGTGGGAGTGCATTTAGTGTCTTTCTATTGTGGACTTTACTGCTATTACGACACTTTCTCCATTGCTCTCTATTCTATTTGTTCTGTATAATTGTGTAATCCGGGATGAAGAGTTTATTCCATGTTTTCAGATAAGTTTGAGAAATACATACGATGTCTATTTTTAAAGAAAGAAGAAAATATATTAGCTCAGTTTTCTTTTATTTACGATGGCATTTGCATTCCAGTTTCTTTAACGTTATGGTTTTCGGGGGATACACTGACATTACTGTTGCTTGGAAATAGTGAAACCGAGCTGTGAATTGCGTTAATGACGTTTAGGATCAATGAGTTTATGAAGTGGGAAGTTCGTGAAGTAACCAAAGAATTGGGCGAAGTCTCGAACTGTGGGTGGAGTCGGAGGCACCGTGGGCGAGAACCACGAGAGGCGAAGGCCGCTTCTACGATTATTCGCGCGGAAAGACCGCGAGGGCGAGAGACGGAAAGCGACGCCTGGAAACAGATCCCGGCGCTTCGCGTCTCGGCTGAAGCAGCACTTCCAAGTGGGAACGAAGTCGAGAAGAGCACTTGCACGAGGCAGCCGGGGACAGACTTGCTTGCAATGAACGTCGGAGTCTTTCGAACATTTCGTGGAACTTCGTGATCAACGTTCTACGCGCGGCGCCGTCAAGCACTTGTGCGCGAACAAGGTGTTCCCAAACGTCCACTCCGAAGACAAAAATAATTTCCGCCCGAGTGGTCGGTTGAATTTCGTCCAAATACACGTAACTTTAGGGATTATTCGTAACACTTCGGCAAGCAGAACTAGCTTGGCCAGCTTCAAGGTAAAGAAAGGACTAGCGACTGTCTGTTCGCCCTTCTAGCAGGAGACGGTGGGCACGGCCCAGCCCGGCTTCGTCCTTCACCCAACATCAAGCAGCAGCAGCGCTCTCTCTGTGAACTCCATTTTGATTCTTAACGCATCAAGACCGCGTAGTTGTCATCATGCGCAGACGTATAGACTCCATTTCCATGCCTAATGTTGTGTGTTCAATGAAATAAAGTGTTATATGCAGGTACTAGCTGTATGTGGCACATCTGGCGGGTATTTTTATACGATTTCTTTATTTGAGCTATGAAGGTTCATAACTGAAATAAATTTTAAACGCAATTCAGTTTCATGGCATGTCCATCCTTGGGTGAATGAAAGAACGTGGCGATAGAAATACTATTTTTAGTGTATATTTTTTAACAAAATTAGATTTAATTACAGTAAATCATACGAGTCAAGTGATGACGATAAATGTCGGAGAAGGAGAATAGGTTTCATCTCTGTATGTGCCTTGAAAGCGTCGATCATTTTTTTAATTCTTACGTCGTATTTTAGGAAAACAATAGTGTTCAAAATAATGCAAAGCGATTCGGTAACTGATCACCTCTATAGATGCCTTGAATACCCCAAAATGTGCTTTATGTGCTTACCCCTCCCATGGACGGACACAAGCAGTTAACCCCATCATTACAGTAAGACATTCGCCCACATCTTTCGCTGAGTTTGAATTTCGTCCTCTCCTTGCCGCCTCCCAATTGGTATGATTTTTCATTTTCTGGTCCCTCATAATTATTTAAAAGCATGTTAAGTGATTAACCGAATAAAGCTAAACGAACTCATGTTAATATTTTAGAAAAAATGTAAACGGCGGAGAAATGATCATGAAATATTTCTTTAGTAACCGAGGAAAATTTCCTGATATACTGTATGGAATCAGAAAAATACTTATTGTACCTTGCGATTTTATTCAGAAAATGCAATTTCCTAAACAGAAAGCTGCTTCAATTTAACAATTATTTGTCCAAGCAACATTTGTTTGTATTAAAAATGTAGACACGATGGGAAATTAAAGGAAGATGTACACACAAATGGAGAAATTAAGTCACGTCCTTTTGCTTAATGTCCCTTGTGGAAGTTTAAGAAATTGATTGAACTTTTTTTTAAGAGCATTTCAGAATAAAGGTGTACGTAAAAGAATGGATAACTTTTTAATGAGTAACGTGGCAGGAGGCAAAGTAAAAAAGCTATTTGGATTTCAAATGAATTAGCCTTTGTCAGTCCTCGGCAGCGAAATACACTCCCGTACACAAATTCGACGTCTGATTTCCCTATCATTTACATGACAGCGGGAACGCCATTTGACTGCGCACGCACGATTTATGCAGCAGAATGCACACGCTGCACATGGACATCCGCGAATCGATCCCCAAACGCGGTTCACATCGCGGAGCAAAAGTTATTACTGGAGCGAATGTTTTGTGAAACGTGCAAGAGCCAATTCATTCAATTATTATTAAGTAACGATTAAAACAATATAATCGGTTTTAAGGAAATAACAATCTCAAGTTAATTTCCAATATCTGATGTTTGAAATATTTATACATTTTTACATTAGGCACACATTGATATATACATAATATTTATACATTTGTACATTTTACATTGATTCAGATTAATGATAATAAAATTGGTATCAGTGGATATAAATATATTTTAACGTTAGTGTATTTTTTTTACGATTTCAGAGACGGATCCTTTGGACAGTAAGTTCTTGGCTACAAACGAGGTGACTTCTGAATGGAAACTCCTGCGCACAGCTGATTCTAGAAGAAGCAGAGTTCTGGAACACATCCAATACCAGGATGGTATAAGGGAGGCCGGAGCTCCGATGACAAAAAAGAAACAAGATTCTGGCGAAAAGGCAACAACAAACAACCCGATATTGCAAGAGACTCGTGTCTGAACGGGCCGAACGCGAACCACGAAAAAGCGGGCGCGCGACGGAGGGCGCGGAATAAGGGAGACGGCGGTGAGGAAAGGGCGAGAGTTTTTTTTGTCTAGGACGAGGGGAGGGAGGGACGACGAGGAGAAACTTCAGGGACGCGGCGGCGGGGGTGGGCCTGCCGTGAAAGAAGCGGGCGAGAGAACTGAGCCCAACGCCAGATGTCCCGAGCACTAAAGTAAAAGAAGCGCCAGATATGAGGTCCTGCGAGACAGGCAGCCTCTTCATAAATAAATAGAAGATAATAACGGCGCCGCGCAAGAAAGGGGGCTAACGGCTACTTTCTAATGTTCTTAAACACTTCCGCCCGCGTCGTATAAAGTGCGCGATATATGGCTTTTCATTTCCACAGAGAATGTTTTCTTTTCGCGCCAGCTTTGTCCTAGGCCTGCAGCTTCCTTTGCTGCCGCCCGCGACAGTCCGCGCCATTTGTCTTCGCTTCCGCGGCGCGCGACGGGCGCTGGAGGAGCCGCGAGGAGTTTCGAGACGCGGCCATCGGCAACTCCCTTCCAGTGTCCACTTCAATCAAATGGGTCCCCCGAAACTATGACTTCTTAAGGCTTCTTTACATTACATTCTCTCTCTGGTGATGAAATCAGCGTCACATTCAGTTGCCAAACATTTCGTTTTTGGTTCTTCCGTTTTAAGTACATATACTCACAAATAATTGAAAAGCATAATATATTTTGAGCACGTTCATATTTCACGTATCAACGTTTATATCAAACGGCAAATTAATGTTTTGTCATAAATTATTTCTGGAAATTTTTTAAATTAGTGAAAGCTGAAATCAGTTTTAATGATACATACATGACATTACCGCCACAATATTCGAGAACATTAGAAGCATAAAAAAAGAAGAAATAAAGACAAAAAGAAATAAAATAAAACTTAAATAAGAAAAAATAAATTGCAACGAGGATACGCATAATTGATTTCAATGCTGTGGTTAGCGTTCGACAGCACCTGTCCTGTTGCTCCGCCACAACAGTACAAGCAGCATATCCCTCAGTCCGACGTAGATACGTACAATCACACAGTCCGACAGTCAATCAACCAATCAGTCAGTCAGTCAGTCAACTTGCCATGAATTGAAAATGGTCGCAACATAGTTGAGAAAATGGAAAATTTAACAAAGCCTTCACAACCTACAATGCAAAAACCATAAATTGTAATAATTATGAATTTTATCCTGCTCGGAATGATAATGAAAATAATATTCGAATATAATATGGAAGAAATAGATTGGTAAATCTTATACAATTTATTTTTATCAACATTGTAACAAATAATAAAATTACAAATATTTGCACACCTATTTTTTAATATTATGGCATATCAAATACTGAAAACAATGTGACGAGTTCTAAAGTCCTGAACATACTTACTGAAAAGTTTGTTAGGACAACAAAGTTAAACATTTCGGACCAAATATTTTCCCCACACCTGGTTTATTTTCTTATTATCACTTAATTGAAACGCAAATCTTCAATTTAAAAGGAATATGTTACATTCTGTCAAACACCAATTAAGGGTTTATTATTGGGTCTTATTTATTTTCAATATAACAGGCTATTTTAGAATAACAAAAAATCTTATATCATTTTCCTGACGTTTCGATCCTTGTTTGATATAACTTGTTGGATATGACTAGTATACTTGGGTCCAAGAATGTAAAGACAATGTAGAGTTTAAAAGCTGCTAAAATTTCTTCATTGGAAATGTGTCAAGTTAAAATTACTAACATGAAGTGCCAGTAGGTTAAAAATATCTCGATTGCTTCTGGTTGTTTCAATATTCGTGCAAATCTTCAATATTCACGGCTCAAGATCTTATTATCAACAACAACCATGATTAGAAATTCAAAAAACCAATACCTATCGCGGAAAAGGGAATTATTATTTCCTCTCCCCAAATATTTTTAGAAATTAATAAAACCAACATTTTATAAATTTTTCTCTAATGATTTACCAACATTGTCCGAAACCTTCGAAGAAAAAATAGACATGAATAGGAAAAACAAGTAGACATTTGTAAGACGCCATAGAAAGTAAATACAAGACGTGGAAACCCTCTCTCGTATCAGCGGTTGTAATTCTGCTATTGGCTCAGACACACCATTTGTTTCTACCCCCGACCGATTCCAATCTCAGTCGTTCTCTTTTAATAAGACAATTCGTATCGCGTAAGGAGCGCAATCAATGCTGGCGAAAGACTGGGACGCAGACGTCCCCTTCACGTAGCCTGTCAAGCACTGCGGGAGGGCGGGTTGGGAACATTTAATCAACGGAAATGCCTTTCCTCTTTCCCACTTCACCGCACACCACGGCGCGGCGCACCTCGGCCTTCCGTTTTCGTCCCCTGCCCCACATGCAGCGTAACTCGTCAGAAGAATAAAAAGTATTTCTGAAGCGGAAGTGAGACGTAAGCAAATCTGTTAAGAAATTCCGCGCGCGGGCGAGGCGCCGACGCAAGGGACCGGCGCGGCCGCGGCGCGGAGCCTTGAGGAACTCCCAGAGGCCGAAGGGGAAGTCGCGGCGCGGTCGGGGTTTTGCGGTTGACGCTCTCCCGCCCCCGCCCCCGCCCTCGCCAACACCCCCTCCCCTGGCCCCTGCCGCCAGGGGAGGCGAGCCAAGCCATCTCCTTTAAAGTGGAGCTCTTTGTACAGGTAAAGAAACGAAGGCGGCTGTGTCGAGTGCCCCTCCCCCGCACCTCCTCCCCTCGCCCAATAATTATTATCCCCGGTCAGAGCCCTGCTAGTTCCTCATTAAAAATTCGTGTCGTAAGCTCCAGCCATAAATTCCTGCGCGCCGCGCCCGCGGCATGCAAAGTGCACCCCTTCTCAACACGCCACCCCCACCCCTTCCGCACTTCCTGGCGCTGGAGCACGAGAAACCTACGGACTGCAGCGCGTGTGTGCAAGAAAATCCATACTTCATAAATAAGAAAATGACGATGACAGCGGGGGGAACGGGGAGAGGGGCAGGGAGCGGGGTGGGGTGGGTGCACTCGAGAGATTGCGCGGGACAACGTCGACTCTCCAGATCGATAGCAGGTTTCGACTGTGTCCCGGGCCGTCGCGCAGCAGCTTAAGGAAATTAGTTACGGGCGGGTTGGCGCGTAGAAAGACGCCACGGCTTTGAGACCTGCGGCACCCTTCTCCGCCTGCAGCCCCGAGCGCGCGGCATTCAACGACGCGGTGACAAAGGCCGCGACACCGCGCGGCGACGGTCCTCCGCGCCTCCCATTAGAGCCGCGCCTGGCCCTAGGAGGCACGGAGGGCATTGGGAGCGGCCGCTGATTTATTGGGAATCCCAGCCCAACACTCACCGGCACAATACGTCCTCGCAGCTACTTTGTATCTCTCGTCGCAGAATGGAAAGCGCGCGGCGGTGCATAAGCCGTCGAACTGTGCGTTTCGGTTCTGCGGTCTGATCTCCCCACGAGCGGCGGCCACTAATTCATAGCCGGCCAAGCCAAAACTGACACTCGATGGCAGATGCACGAATCCAGCTGAAATTTCAGCGAATGTATTTCACTAGGTACACATGTTTCTCTTCCTAATTATGGACATTTTCAAACGAATGATGCATGAATATTTTCAAAATGTGGTGCTTGCAAATATTTTGCCACATACATTAGATAAACGTTAGGCTTAAATGTAAATTCAATGTCATTTAACTACTATTTTACTCTTTTTATAAGAATCATTTCGAGTGAACAGCTAGAATAAAAACTATTTTTTCGGATACCTTCAAGACGTCAGCAAAAAACAAATTCTGCTCTCACGGAAGCACGTATCATTGGGGCTTATGACGCACTGTATTGATGAAAAACATCCATTTTCATTTGTCCGCTTCTTCGATATTATTTCCATGTAACATATCCACAGAATCACTGCCATTATTTAAAACAGCGGCCACCTCGTCACACTAGTCGAATGTGACAGTTCGCATTTGCAGAACTCAACAGCAGAGGTGTCGGCTGGTGCGGAGGGCTCGCCAGGCCCCGGAGGCACGTCTCGCGGCAGAAACTGCACGCCCGTGCCCCGTGGACTAATCCTTTTGAAAATGAATTTATTATATCGAGTTGCTCGCCGCGTGCCCGCCAGAACGATTTTTTTCCCCATGTGCCGTGGAACTAACGCAGCCTCTACGGCCTAAATACATCTCGCATGAGGCACACGTTCCGTGGAACAATATCAAGCACGAGATCGCTGGCTGCTATACATCGACGCCGGGTCATAATCTGTATTATTGAAATTTCAATCTGCGCGGGGTCACAGCCCCGCAATTCGTTTGAATGACGAAAACTAGTCTGTGAAACTGTAACGAAAATATAATTTAGATATTTTTTTGCATTAAATCATTGCATTCAAAAGCGGAATCGATGCCAGTTCGGATCCCAAACACTTTGTTTTTCACCCAGTTTAGCTTCAATAAGCATACCAAATGGTCTCATTTTATATGCAAATGTTATGCAAAAACACATTAATGTTGAAATCAATATTTATGAATATTGCTGCTGGTACAAATACTCTCAAAGATGGAACGATTAATGTGTGTTTATTTCTTTAATTATCTTACAAGAAAATACTTTTACTAAACTTATAGCATCAGATTCATTCATTACCCAAATAAAACGTTTTAATAATACCGCAACTGTCTTTCAAATAGAACTTAGTTTCTTACAACTGACATCAATAAAATGTTAATGTTTCACCCATTGAAAGAAAAGAAAAGCGATCAAATTATATGTTTTATATACTATGCAAGAATAGTGAAGAAATTAAAGAATAAATTCACTTAAATGGTACGAAATTACATGCTTCATCGTTATTATAGAATGTGGGAATAAATCAAATTGAACTTTGCGAATAATGAAAACCAATAATGAACTAATACATTTTTCTAGTTACTAAATTAACTACACATTTTATTTATTTCTTCAGTTAATTGACGTAAAACTTAAATGGCTTAACAATCCATAATTGCATATGACAGCATTAAAGCATTTTAATTTGGAAAATCATTCTTGAACTTCAGAATTTAAATTTTTAAAAATTAAAAAATGCGTTTTCAATAAATCCCTTCGCACTGTATGATTGGTAGAAATGAAACTAGCTAATAACTTAGCAACAAGAAACACAAATAATATTAATATCAATCAAGCGGAAATTTGTTGATTTCTCCGTATCCTTCGATACGCTGATTTCTCCGTATCCGTTGCGTGCATATTTACATCGAAAACCGCACGTTCGAAGGGACTTTCATTCATTTAACTGCTTACCAATGTACGGGCAGCGAAACTTCTCTGCGCGTTTAGTATCACAATTTCATTGATATTACTAAAAGTACTTGAAGTAAGTGCTACGAGCCGCGACCTTTGAAGATGTTAAACGTATTTAAGAATAAAGATAAGACCAAAGACCCAAGAACAGTCGATTAAAATGACAGTTAAGTATATTACCAAGAAATAATTGCCGTGTCTTCATAAAGAAAAGACTTTTTAAAAAGTGTAAAGACAAAAAAATGTTAACCATTGTAGATTCACGGTCCATGCAGAGGAAATTGGGAATTGAGATAACAGAATTTGGTCGGAGTAAATTAAAAGATTAAAACATTGAGTTTGCCGACGTTTTGGAATATTTTTATTCCATCTTCAGGCAAGTGATAAAAAAGAACAACAAAAAATGGCACTTACATATAATACTTGAATGAAATAGCATGTGTGCCTTATATAATATAAAAACAGTAAATAACTGACCCGAAGTACATTCAAACATGTTATACTACATAATATATCTTTGTTTTTCCACACAAATTATGTAATTACTTAATCTATAGTTCAGTATCATGTTGATGTAATAAATATAATAAAAAATGGATTAATGTATTAATACTTTCTCACTTTAAGTTAAATTTCTCGTTATTATTTGGCTAAATTAAACCGTCATTACTCGGATCCATAGGTCTTGTGTGATTTCAGCACGAGGTTTTCATTGCACAACTGAATCCCAGCAGCATTTTTCATTCATTTGCTTTGATGCCTAGGCCTTAGGTGGGCTTGTACGCGGTGGACTCTCGTACTGTCACCACATGTGTAGTGGTTTTGTAGTTTGCTACAAGTGTCTATGAGACGTAACCATTTTATATCTTTAAGTAAGGTTGGTATCGTTCCTGGATTATCATGTCCATTATGCCTTTTCAATTGACTATTATGTGTAGGTGCCATATGTGTATTTACTTTGTTTTTATTTGTTTATAATCAGCCCTGACGATGGAATAAAAATATTTCGAAACGTCGACAAATTCAATGTTTTAATTTACTCGGACCAAATCCCCTGATCTCAATTTCCAACAAAAAATATTGTTTAAAACTCCCAGATTATGAAGTCAGTATTTATTTTTCGCCTGGCCACCTGTATTTTGGGACACTGAATATCAATATTATTTGAGAATTGAAGTCCAGAAAACAGAAAAAAAAAAGCATTTAGCGAACAGAAATAAGAGAAAAATATCACCGATTAAGGAGTTCACCATATGGATAATCGCTACCGTCGACGTCTTATGCGCGTGCATTGTCTTCTTCGACTGCGGGTGGGTGGTTGAGGATTTGCGAATGTATGCTATGCAGCTAAGGAAACCATGGCAACATACAACGAAAGCTAATGCGCAAGATTTAAATGCAAGTTTAGAACTAAATAAGTTACTTTCCGCCTATGGTCAATCAAATGGAAAATGAAAGTCTAGCTAATTGAAACCAAGATGTAAAAGAGCCGAGTTTATGCCAACACACAATCGCGATCTTTCTCGAAAACTTTGAAGGCAATGGGAAAGACGAGAGAAGAAAATTGAAAACCGAAAGGTAACTAATACAGCGAAGCCGTTTGTCAAAAGTCAGTGGACGGCTACAATCAAAGTGATATGGATAGTTGTTCTGAAATACGTTAGAATGATTGAGTCCCACCCCGATCGGATGAAAATCTGTTCTCAGATTCATGTGATGTGGATTTATGATTGAAGTATCTGTTAACTTGCAACGGAGGAAAATCTAGCTGTAAATAGTTTGTGAGACGTAACAACTAGAAACAAACAATTATATCTTCCTGGTAAGAGGTCGGCGGGAGAGGTCGAGCAACAAGAGTGATGTTACCTTAGGTGACAGTGAAACGTAAGAAAAAGCAAATAAAAGAAGGAAGCAAGGGACTCACGAGTGAAAGCAGAATAAAATAGTCGACTTACGTAAAAATAAGCGCGTATTAACTTCCAGGTCCTCGAACCCCCGTCACCTGTACAGTGCAGCAGCCTTCATTTTCCCTTCCCCTCCGAAACGCACGAGGGGGGGGAGCGTTGGCCGCGTGGGAGGAGCGCCAGGTGGGGGCTGGCCGGCGGCTGCGGTCAGTCCTGCAGCGGGGGCGGGAGGCAGGTAGCGCTCTCTAGCCCGGCACGGCGCGCGGGGAAGTGTTTTGCCGCTTGTTTTTGCGGCCCCGCAGCAGCGCGGCTCGCGCGCCGCGATAAATGTGACCCCGCGAAGGGTTAAGGGCTCCGATCGGCGGCCCTTGTCCCATAAAGTGCAGGATTTAGGAGGGTGCGCAGTTAGTCGGGCGGGGGAGGGGAGGGAAGGGGGAAGGGAGGGGGGAAAGTTGGGGCGGTGTGCGCGGGAGCCGGCACTGCGAGAGGGGGTGCTCGCCGAGGCGACGGCGCGGGATCCACTCGGCAGAAACATTTCTGGTCGGGCAGACAGTACACAACGAGCTGGTCAGATAAAGATGCTATTCAATGAGAAAGAAGATATTTTCTTTCAGTGAGTCAAGATAAGTTACGGAAAGTAAATAAATCGAAGTCCACTTGCATCAACCAGAGTTGTTTTAGAAGTAACAGAAACCAAAATACAATGTTTTATTCTACTGATAAATTACTTACAGTATTGACCTTTACAAATTAAGTCGGCAAAACACAGGTGATGAAGTGGGTAAACACTAGCCAAGTACAACTTCAAACATGGTTAGAGGTATAATATTTTCGTGGTCAAGTCCACCAGAGCACAGGATGAGATCCGAGAAAAGCAAGATAAATTCTGGATACTTCGTGTGAGGCAGAAAACATTCGTAGGAAATATTCACCATTGAAACTATAATGTGAGCGAACAGTTTGGAGGAACTTGTGGGGAGGGAAAACCTAAATATATGAGGCGAGACAAATGTTGGCATCGTGGCTGAGGGACGGCGTGGCCGTTGGGGGGGGGGGGGCGTTATGGCTCGGAACGCGGTTGCTCGCCCTCTCACCTCACCCTCATCCCCCTCTCCTCCACACCTCAGTCTGGGTCTGCACTTCGCGTTCACGGAAACCCAACTCGCCTCCACACGATTTCCACCTCCGCTTCCGCATCTCCGCTGGCACCGCCCTCGCCGCCCCCCCTCGCCCTCCCCACTTTCGTCCTTCCCGCGATTGCCCTCTCCCACGTCCCCTCCGCGTTCGCTCTGGCTCAGGCCCAACGCCTCGCAGCGCCCTGGAAGGCGCCGCTCCTCAGTCGAGGCCGCCGCCCCCTTTAACGGCCTCCGCCAGCGATCGACGGCCCGAAGAATTCCTTTAAGTCGCACTTCATTTCGACCATAAACAAACGGTTCTCCTCCCCCCCCCCAACTTCCACAACCGAGTTGCCGCAGAGATACGGCGGATCCCCGCATTAATTTTACCGATACACACGAGCATCCCGCGTGGATTCAAATCCTCCAAGCTTTCCCACCCGGAGCGGCGGAATACCTACACCGAAGGGTGTCGCCGGTCATAAATTAGGGACTTGGTACGACGAGCGAAATCGGGGAATGTTTTGTACGCAGCGAATTTGCTGCGTTTCAATACTCCGCGCGAAAATTGGAAATTAACGCTTCGAGGCCTCTACACAGAGCGTTTTCCGCCCGATAAAAGCCGAACCGAACGTCCTACCTGCAGCGGCGCCCGCGCGGCGCCACGGGCGCGAAGCGAGCGGGCCATGCGGCGCGCGGACGCGAAGAATGACACGGCACGCGAGCGCGCTTCGCGTCGCGTCGCGTCGCGTCGCGTCGCGTCGCGGCTGCGCGCTGGCCAACACAAATCCAGCAAGATGCGCTCGCTGTTGTCTTTCGGGTGCTTCTCGGAAATAATAAAGTACCGCGTAAGGAGAAGCACATTATTTCGACATTGGTTGTACGATTTACGTTGTATAATTCAATAAACAAAACGACCACTAGTAGTTTTAACTGAAAAAAACAAGAACTTATTCTATTTTCATTGTGTTTATTCAATTGCACTCCGGCGTAGTTCTGTCACTGCAAGCGATTTTGCACGTATGTTTTATTCTCAACCTCAGTTTTATTGTTAGACCTATTCTTTTTCTTTTATTGAATAATTACATGCCTTTCGTCAATCATGCTCTTGGCAGCAGATGACGTAACCCAATATTACATATAGAAATGAGTACCTATAAAAATGCAGCTCATACATACAGGACAATCTATTTCATGTGTTTAAGTCAAATTCGAAAGGAGGTTATGGGGGTTAGAAGAATTGTTTGGGCAATTTACGTTTTAGTCAGTTACGATGGTGCACCTGTTCAGCAATCTGTCGGTTACGATGGTGCATAAACGATAATTGTATACGACCCTCATAACAAAATGAACAATGTTGAAGGCTGGTGATCAAGGAATGTTGGTGTCTCGTCTTGAAACTGAAAGATTATATGATCACCACACGAGGACAAGGGTGTCGCAGTGCGTACTCCAACTGTGCGAATGACTGAGCGGAACAGACGAAAAAAATGGCAGTTCTCGCTTGCCACTGACCGACGTCTCCGGGTTCTAAGAACGTGCTGGCAATTCTTTATCGCCGATTGCTCCTGGAAACTTTAAAGTAGCGTAAACATAACGCGCTCAAAATATCCTTTTACCTTTTGTATAATATGAAATGTTTTGCAAATATCGTTCGTAATTGTAAACACTGAATGCTGACATTAACACAATCTGTTGAAAGCCTGGACACCTCCGAAGTGCTACAATCCACTCAAAGTATTCCAATTGCTTACGGTTTAGCCTGTATAAATTTTTAAATAAATCCTTAAAAGTAAAAAAAAAAATCAGAAATATCTGAAAAGAGTTTTCGGTTCGTTTAAACGTATAATACAGTATAGCGTTCTACAGTTTTTTTCTGATTTGTTTACTCATTTCTGCATTGAAAAGAACTGACCATTGAACACAGAAGGGTAGATTCTGAAATAAGAGCATATAACGTTAGCATAATTCATCAACAAATTTGTTAATTAGCAAAATGAGAGTAATATATACGTCATTTTGACAAAATTATATAAATCATTTTGTCATTTAGCTGTAATCTCAAATTATTGTTTTTGGACTTGATACATATAAACAAGACTATTAAAAAAATCAGTCACAATAAAATATGAACTTGAAGAAAAAAAACATTCAATATTAATTTGCATTGAATGCGCATTGAAAATAAAAAGAGGGGGAAATCATAATATTAAACATATAATATGAGCATACGAAGTACAGTGACAGAAATGACGGGAAGGGAAAGGATTTTATACATTAAGACAATTAGAACGATGTATATCTGCAAATCCAAAGCCATGTTTTGAGGAAGTCTTTTGCTATTTCTGAAATTCTTATTTTTAGGGGCATGATTTCACATTAACCACCACGAATAAGGCGGTTAATGAGGTTCGAAAATTGAAGTCATTCCAACAATTCGCCTTGAGCACCCAAGAAACACGTGATCCAGCGCCAGCCAGTCTCGCGACGAGTGGAGAGGGGGCGATACAAGACGATGGAGCGGGGCGGGCGGGGCGGGGCGGGGCGGGGGAGGGGCGGGGCGGGGCGGGGCGGGGCGGGGCGGGGCGGGGCGCGCAGGGCTCCTCGCGGACAAAGGGCCCCGCCCTCCGTTTCATTTAAGTTGGGAATTGCTTCTTCCGCTGGGCGATGATGGGTTGCAAATTGGCCGCGAGGTGGCACTGCGTATTGATTGGCATTCTGCGCGGCGCGCCCTCCGCCCCCCACCCCGCCCCCCGAAGACGCGCTCCGGAGCCGGGGGCGGGGCGCGAGGGGGCGGCGACCGGCGCTTAGGAAAGCGGGGGCTGCAGACGCAGACTGTTCCATAGCGGTGCTGTGGTGGTGAAGAACAAGCCAAATAATATTTAAAGAACAGGAACGGTAACGATGTGGAGATACAGAGTGTCGACAAGTCCGGCAACAAGATGTAGTCGTGAAAGCCACAAATACACGAGATGGCAGGCGGAGGGTAATAATGCATAAAACCGGGAGTTTGGGAACGCTGCCATCTGGAACTTTTGATTTATAGATGGGATTCCGAGACAGCAGGGGCGATCGCGGGAGAACGATAATGACTGCCGCGAAGGCGATTGTGAGCGGAGTCGCGGCGGCGCCGGCCGGCTTCAGAGGCGAAGGCGCTGCTGAGGGGCATTTGCTGGCGCTGAGCAGAGTGGCGGAGGCAGCCGCCATTCAATAGAAGGGCTCAAATCCTCGCGCAGGAGACAGTCTTGCCCTTCGGGAGGCGGAGGGCGCCATTAGCGCCAGCACGCGACTGCCCCTCGCCCCCCCCCTCGCCATTGCCAAGACCGCAAAAGGCGAACGCGACGCCAGATGCGCGCTGCACTATCCACAAGTACCCCCCCCCCCCACGCCACTCCCACCACATTCAATTGTTGCAGGGCACGATTCCGGTCCGACCTGACAAGACAATATTCTGACTGTCAAATCGTAGTCGAGTGGCCGACGTATTATGCAATATCACACCAGTCATCCAATACATTTGAATCCTAATTCATTTGCGTCACACAATTTTCACATCAACACATTCATGTCTACTTCACAGAAGTATGCTAATCAAAGTACATACGAAAAAATGGCCTCAGTACTTATACTTCTATCGTCTTCATTTATCAACAAGTTTTGTCTGTCTTTATAATAATCTTCCTCTTCAGCGGCTGAGACAAAGTATTTTTCCCGTCCTATATTGCTGCTCTACTTCATAGTATTTTATTTCGCTAATTCCCTTCGTAGTTGAAACACAAGCTTTCACTTTCCATTTCAACCAACAGTTTTATGGCAGTGAAACAATAAAGGTATTTCTCTGTTCACTGCTCTCTTTCCAGCAGAAAGAGAAACCGTGAATATGTATACATACAATCAATATTGGCTTGGAAGAAATCAGAGGGCCAATGATGAAAGTGGGTAATTATCGAAAAATGCTGAAAGAGAGGATTCCTAACGTCCTCTAAATTCTAAGCTAGTACACTCTGGTGCAGTACTAAAAGTGTAAAGGATAAGAAAAACATATGGTATTTCCTAGAAGTGAAAATAAAAACTGTGATGAAGTACGTATCATCGCAGTAAGTAAGAAAAGAAAGAAAAAGTAAAAGAAGTAGAAGAAAAGACAGAAAAAAGAAAGATAAAAGATATTGGTCAAGCGTTTTCTGAAAAGTCTGACAGCGATAAAAAATCTTGAAAGAGTGAACAAGATAATTTGCATTTGTGTTCATGAATATAATGAAAAAAGACTTTCATTTTATGTTCAAAATAAATGTTGTTAAAATTGAAATTGATTGATTTATCGGGAAGAGTATAAAATACGAAGATATAATGAATTATAAGAGCCCTTCTCCGAATACGTCCCACAGATTTACTAACAAATATTCTGATAAATATTTTTTCCGCCGGTGTCCCCTTTCAGACTTTGCCCGGAGGCACCATCACTACAATTTCGATTCTGAAACATTTGGAGGTTAGCTTACACAATTTACACAATCAGTTGCAAAAATTAATATGTACGTATTAGACTAATTTAACATTTACCAAATATTTAAAAAAATTAAATACAATTTTTTGGTTCAGTAGACTATTTGATTATTAATTATTTTTTACAGACATATTTATGACTTTTTTTTCAAATAATTTGAATTTTTCCCGGACCCCGGGCCCCTTAAATTAAGACAATTTGTTTTATAAATTAATTTAAAGATACAAACATTTTATGAGCGTGTCTATGATGTCAATACATGCACAGTTGTTAAAGTGGAAGCAATGTAGTGAAACTTTTCAATATGGTGAAAAGTTATAGTTTTTTAAAAATTTACTATTATCAATCTTCCCCTCAATCTTTATTTAATATTCCTAACATCAATTTAGTATCGATCCAAATTAATATCCAATCTCACATTATTACTTTTCATTACTCCAGAAGGAGGAAAAGTATTGGAATCACTCGACAATACGATCTTTAACTTTCGTTCGTAAAATCCCATTTAAGGTTCCTTTGAGCTGTAACTTCACAAGATGTATAGTACATGAGCTGAAACTTCGCGACACTTCAAAGACGGTTAAGATTGGTGAAGATGGCGAAGAAATACTTGCAATTATTATAAACCCCCAAAATGGGATGATAAATTGATGGCTGCAAGAATGTGTCGCCCATAACTGTCAGGTTATAAAAATTGGAGCTGAAACTTGATAAACAGGATGAGAGTGAGATCTTGTTGTGGCGTTCCGGACATCATTACATTTTAATTTTTGTGGGTACTTTACATGAACCCCTTTTGACATTTTCAAAATTTTCTGAAAAATGATTGTAATTAATCTTGACAATATATTAATTTCATTCTTATTTTGTAAACAGTCCTAAACAACTTTACTGCATAATATTATCTGCATTTTCTTTAGTATTTAAAACTGACATAGGCATCAAACGCATCGAGTTTCAGAAGATTTCTAACATAACACAGTTATTAACGTTTAAACAACAACCGATTTCAAGGATTTTTTTACGAAGCACAAGGTCGTATTTCGCTTTTTGCAAATCCTCAACCGTACGCGGTGGCACCTTTGTGGGTACATATTTCATGAAATATTTCGACCATACGAAACTTCTGCAATAGTAAACGAGTTCGTAGTGCAACCAGGAAAGAAATAGCTTTTTTATGCGCCCGTGAGAGTAAATGAGAAATACAATACGTATCAAGAGCGGCGAAATATCAGACCATCCATCGCCACCCAAGGTTTCGCATAGAAATAACACGACGTGAATTGCCTTGGAGAGAAGCAGCCGAAAACAAACTCATTCCTTTCCAACTGAAAGTTCAAAATGGGCGACTTGGGAACAGAAAGATCTTCCGCAAGAAAGGAGACAAGACATCCTCTAGATTCAGGGCAACACTATCTTTCTGTGAGATGCATTTGCGCGAAGAGAGAAGGACATTTTCGTAGCGTTTCTTCCTGGCTACAGTGTTTTAGGTAGAGACTATTTACTACTCCCAGCTAAAAAAGATTATTGTCATTCATAAGGAAGAAACTTATAAGAGAAATTCATTAACCACTGACATTCATACTCTAAAGGTCTGAAAAAAATAAACTGAAGAAAATATAATAAGTCTGAAAAAAATATAGTGTGGCCTATACAGCTTTGTGATTTAACAATATCTGACATGAAATCTACTATGTTACCATTACATTGCAAGAAATTTATTTGTATGAAATGGAACAATACTATTTTGTTTTATACTTTATTACGAAACTACAATAACAATTATGTCACTTAATAAACTTGATTAATGATTATGAGATGCCATATTTGCAATAGTTTTAATTTCCATTATTCTTTTTCATTAAACGCCAAGACCAAACTGAAGAGAAACTGTTTAGCCCATACCATTCTAAAATGGAAGAGCCAACAAATGCAGACACTTGTTCATATGTCGAGGGCTGCGCGCGCGCCAGGGCCACATATCACGAGCGCTGCATCTCTGCTTGCGGTTTTCAGTTCAGTTCAATTCAATTCAATGTGGCGAGAATATTTTACGTGGCGAGACTCAGGCCATGAGGCCTGACGAAACAGGTGATTTGAATTTAGCTCAGAGGCTTCTTGCAGGCCTGAGGATCCTTCACACGCATTAAATCTACAACCTAGGACAGCCAACTTCGCTTCCCCTTTAAAAGATGTACGAAGGATTTTCTAAAAAAGTAGAACGACCTTCCTTAAAAATCCACAGCCTTGATCGGGTTTGAACCCGCAAACTTTCGCCGGAACAACAGTCCGAAATGCTAACCCTTACACCATCGAAGGTACACGTCGCCTGAGTCGCCCACCCCGTCCATCCCCACACCGTCCCTCCCCCCCCCCGCGCCACCCGCTACAAAGCGAGGCGAAGAAGCGCGGCGACGCGACGGTGCGGCGTCGAGAGCCGGTTAATGAGGCGCGAGGAGCTTCGCCTTCGACCAGCGGGCGCTGGAAGGGTCCGATTGCATCCACCTTCCGACACGGATGTCGACGTTAACATTCTGAGCTCAACTGCCCTCTTCAAAGAACTGTTCCCGCTCTTTACCATGTCATCCTTCCTTTCCTTCTCAATAGAGACATGTTTGTTTTTATTTTATTTATGAAAACGGCATTTCTATGTCGATAATCATTTCTACATTTTTCTATACACTATGGAGGCAGAAAAAATAAGAACTTCTCAGTTTTGTCCATAATCTGATTTTTTTCTTTCATCATAATAAAATACATCAATTTTATCCTTTTTCTCTTACTTTTGAAAAATGTAGAAAACTTGAAAAAAGAAGCAGCTCTGATTGATTAATTGACTTGGTGTCTCCGGGCGCGATAACCCCTAAGGTGATTCGTCCCGTAACTGTAGTGCATGTTTCAATCCTGGAAGGTGGAGGCGAAAAAGCTTTGAACTATTATAGTGCATCATAACAAGACAAAGGCAGTAACATTTGTTTGCAATGGGTTTTGTTAAAGTTTTCTGATCAAATGAGGCGTCAATGCGACGTTGTATTTCAAATATAAACATGTGTAATCTGCTTCAATAATCTACACTACATAAATGTTCTCTGAAAATATACATTAGTACAATTTACGTGCTCTTTAATCATCCTAGGAGCCAAACGTCTAACGTTTCATAGCATTCGAGTAGCCCGCTGACCATCTAGAAGGAATTTAATTAATTTATGCATTACATTCTAAAAATGACATTTAGTTATCAATTGTAATTGGTTACATTCAATTATTAAAAAAATATAAAATCGGGAAATATTCAATTTGTACGTTAACATTATTTACATCACATATCTTGTGTGTATTATCTATGAGACTTTACTAGTAGTCCATTAAGATGCAGAATCGTAGATCAAAGAGTCAATTTTCATTTTTCGCACTAAAAATCGAAAATTCGCTAGTATAGATCTATACATTTATGAATTCCAGGCTTGTGTGTGACACTATCAATGAATTTTTATGGATACGAAGAGGTGCACCCCTAAATATTCGACAATGACTCCCGTTTGCATTGTTCTCTCTGTCGCACTCTCCTCCTCTGTCTCTCTTCGCAGCGAAGTCGTCCGCTCTCCCTCCACTCCCCTGGCGCCAGCGTCGCCCGGAGGCGAAGCAACGACCCCCTGCGTCTCTGGCCCTCTCACGCAAGCCCTTTCCTTTCGCCTCCCTCACAGTTCGCACGCACCTACGACCTTACAGCCGTCGACGTTCTGCGTTTGATATCCTAGTTAGCGGACATTTCTTCTCGCATCAAGGCACGGACGCGACATTTTTTTCCTCGTCGTCTACGGTTTGCCACCGATATGATTCTTTCATCAAAGAGAAGCGTTTGGCCTTGCACTCGCTTCCAAAAGAGACACGTCTCTCAAAAACACGGATCGCAAACACACCACCACGCCCACGTTACCGGAGGAATAGCCACAAGATTTTTTCAAGTCTCTGAAGCTTGATCTCAAAAGGGTAAAATATAATGAGATTCCGTGAAAGAATTCTTCCCGGGGTCGCAGAATTATGCGCTAAATTCGCCCCTGCGGAAGTCTAATTCTTCCCGTCGACGTAAAGCCACCCAGCGTAACCAATTACAAAGCTACCATAAAAAAAAACGACTCGGAGTACGAATCCTACCAAGATACGCTTCAAAAATTACGCCGCTCCCCGTTTCGTTTCCGGCCGCCGCCGCGGCGCCGCGCCACCGCGCCCCTTCCACACCCTGATGAAACGCCCGACGCCGAAAAAGGAGTGTTGAAGAAGGGACAGACCTTTTACACGGGGGCACGACAGGCGTCGCGAGGGGGATGGGAAGGGCGAAGGGGAAGGGGAAGAGGAAGGGAAAGGGGCAGAGAGAAGGGGTGAGGGAGGAGGATTTGAAGGGGAGAGGGAGGGGAGGGGATGGGGAGAAAGAGGGGGAGGGAAGAGGGAGAGGAAGGGGAGAGGGAAGAGGGAGAGGAAGGGGAGAGGGAGAGGAAGGGGAGAGGGAGGGGAAGGGGAGAGGGAGAGGAAGGGGAGAGGGAGGGGAAGGGGATGGCGTGGCTCAGGAGGAAGGGAGGGGCGCAAGGAGAGGGGGGTGAAAAGAGGCGAAAGGAGAGGGGGAGGGGAAGGGGAAAGAAGAGAAGGGGAGGGAGAGAAGGGAGGGGAGGGAATGGGAAAGGGCAAGGGAAACGTGGAGGAAGAGGGGAGGGTGAGAGGAGGGTGATGGGGGCAGAAGAGGGGAGGGGGCCGGCGCATGGAATAAGCAACGGGGCGTGCCAGGCTGTGCGGGCTGAACAAACAGGCAGAGGGCGTTGGCGGAGGAGGAACAGAGCGCTGAGGAAAGTTGTGAAGACGATGACGCGCGAATCAAGGAAGCGGAAGAGAATTTCAGAGCGAGAGACAAAGGGGAAGATACAGTCGATGAAGACAGGGGGAATGGCATGGGAAGTGTGTGATCGGGGACAAGCAAGAAGAGATGAAACATGCGGAATAACGGAAATGGAAGGCGTGAAGACGTACAACGGGAAAAGAGTCGACATAAAGCAATAAAACAGGCGATAAGCTTACGAGCATAGAGAAATTGAAGGCGAAGAAGGAGCAGAAGAAGAAACGAAAGCACTCGGAGATGGTTCCACTGAACGAGAGAAATAGAATCGGTGTGAACACGCGAAGAGAAAAGCGCCATTTCTTGAAAAGGAAAGGATACCGTGAGTGTAGCAACTCACTTGCGATTAGGGCGTCTGTTGGTTTATTTTTCCCAATTGTCAAGACAACAGACTTTCTAATAGAATGTAGAGTTTACTGGGATTTGACGGAATGATTTCTTACACTGTCCTTCTGTCGGCTGTTACAACTGATCTGTGGTTACAGAAAAAAACGTTGTATGTCAAATAAGTTCGAATAAATCAAAAAGAAAGAATAATATAATAGACATTTGTAAAAATTTCACCTACTTACCGAAATATCATATCTTTGGGTCTGTAGACGAACAACAGACGTGAAAGAGAACCAGGAATTACTAAAGTCCGATATACACGGTACAGCTTTCGAGCAGATTCTCATACAGTTTCTGTACAGAAACTTCAAGATACCAAAGTAGAAGTATAAAAGCCAAAAGTCGCTGTCTACACCAGACTTTACACTTTCTGCATGAATCGACATAATACGCCGCTAGGGGGTCTACCGGGTAACAACTGAATTGCGCCGTCCGAGTACTTTCAGTGGCGGTATTTCTGTGCATGCGTTAGGCTGTGTGATCTTTATTAGGTATCAATTAACCCTTTGGAGCATTGAGAAGAAAAATAAGAAGAAAGGAATTGGGGAAAAGGAAGTTTATTAGAATATATCACTTCATACAATCGCACCTTGACACACCTAACCACAAAATCGACATGGCCGATTACCGTTAGTGAACGATTCTGCCGCTAGAGGCGCTGGAGTCAAACTATATGCTTTCTACATGAAAAATTACGAGCAAGTTCATAACTTTTTCATGCAAGAAGCGTAAAAGTATGGACTGCATGAAGAATCTGTACGAAAACTGTACCGTGTACATCGGCCTTAAATTTAAGAACGAATAACATTTTACATGTATTTCCAAACCACACGACAGGCAGGCGCAGGAATGTGCTTGGAGCTGAGCTTGAGCGGTATAAGCAGGGTGCCGGTGACGAGGGTGTCGAGGGGCGGTGGGCGGGGTCGGGGCGCCGAGGCCGTCTTTGAGGGCGCGGGGCGGCGCTGACGAGCGGGACCTCCCGCGAGGGGAGCGTGACAGGAACAGGGACAGTCCCCCAAAGGAGGAGGGACAGCTGGAGGAACCCGAGCGAGCGCCCCCTCCTCTCCTCAGTCGCAACAGCGGACGATCGCGCCGCGCGCACACCGGCTGCAGCCCGGCCCGCGCTCAACTTTGCCTAAGCCGTGTACCTACCTCCCCAAAAAGGCATGGCCCCACTGCATCCCGCAGGATTGATTTAAAGATGACCAAGCTCTGCTTAGGATTATAATTGATCCACTTCTGTTTTGAAGAGATGTCCTTTTACAGCACTGTCAACGTTGAAAAAAAAAAGTAAACGTTTGGGGAAACAAAACACGAAATCACCTATCTTGAGCACCATGATTTCACATACACAAGTCCAATACACAGTCCAATAGTGCATACACAAGTCCAAGTCACATACACAAGAAGATTCTGCCATGTTCACATGTGTTCGAGGTTTTTTCTCCACTGGTGCGAGAACATCTATTTGCCCTACATGTGAACGGCAACTTTAACATTTCTACTCCTTTTGAAACATCGAATGAACGAAACGGGATGCAGTCGGGTAACGAAGCGTGAAAGGGCATTAGCTGGGATGCGAGGGTGAGGGAAAACTGACCGCGGGATGCAGTCGGGTCATGTATTCTCAGGTAACGAAAAGTGAAAAGGGATTAGCTGGAAAACGGGTATAAGGAAATTATGTTCTTGGCTGTCCGGGATGAGCCGCGTCTCAGTCGGTATAAGGAAAAACTGACCATGAGATGCAGTCGGGCTATGCCTTCTCCGTTAATGAAAAGTGGAAAGGGATTAGCTGGGATGCGAGGGTGAGGGAAAACTGACTGCGGGATGCAGTTGGGCTATGTCTTTACGAAAGTCTTAGAAAAGGTAACACGTCACGAGAACCATCGATTCATGTAAACGTGTAAAAAACACTTGGTTATATTTTAGGAAATTTATAACAGTAAATCAATAAATTAGGCTTTTTCGAAACGAGCCCTAAATAGACCCTTTTCTTTTATTGCAAGCACGACTTGTTTGGAAGATTTTATTTTCTCGTCTTTTTTTTAATATAAATTCTTTATTGCCGCACAAGACTAAACTGGAATAAATAATGAATTTTTTTATTTAGGAACAGAATACAGTCACCTACGAATAAATTGTTGAACTACGATACTTTAGGAAGCTGAATTTTCTGGTATTTGTCTTAATATTCAAATGTTAATGTCAAACAGTCATTAATACCATACTCGTCCACGTATACGAATTAATTTTTGAACTTAATTCCACAGGAGTGGTTGCTCTTGCCTTAACGACACGACTCTGAAGGCTAATGCTTTTTCCTTTCCAATCCCTTTGCTCTCTGGAGCCTCGAAGTCGCAATGCCTTTCTACGCAATTCTAGGTTTCCCAATTCACGTTTACAACTCTGTTCCTTCCCGCAAATAAATTTGATCGTTTTCCTGAAATAGATTGAATGTTTGTGCTTATATTTTAAGACCCCAGATTGATTACGAGACTAACTTAACAGATACTATTTTTTATCTACATTTATTATCATTACATTAGTTCCGCACGGCTTCAATGTGACCTAAGACTAACTAACTTGTGCTTTAGAGAGCCACATGCGATAAAAAACAGTCCACTGCAGTTTCTATCCGTACTATCATGATAGATGCTAATAGTACCAGATAAAATGTTCGTTCATTAAAATACTGAGTAGATTAATAATTTCTAGAGTCGCAGTTCGAACTGATGCTTCAGCGAGTTTCATTTTGGGCAGCTCTAACAAACGACAGTATGTTTAGATAACCTGGTAATGATAGTACACGAATTAGCATGTAGGTACGTATATAAATGTACACTACTAGAACCCATCTACTCAATTTATTCGGAATAGTAAGTGCTCCGAGTCTAAAATACGCTATCAATGGTCTAACAGATAGGAAACAGAACAATTAAATGTTATGAGTGCAGCTGTTTGCCAAAGAGCTTGTATGATCGATCGCCAGCTCATCCACGCGCCGGGAATGAAATTTAACTTCACTATCCGGCAGCAATCGGACGAGAAATGAAAACCGCGAAACAAAATACAATCTTCAGCGCAATGCACATTTTAAACAGAACGGTGAACTATCGTAATAAATGCTAAAACTATCGTAATGAAGTGACGTTTGAACACCATTCTGGCTCGAATAAGGCCCTGAAATTAATTTCGGGCTAAGGAAAAATTAATTTTGAATTAACAATGCGGAAAGTTATTAGCGTTATCTGATACCCTTTGGTTAATAGTATTCATATTTCAAGGAAAACGTCTGAGTGTACAAATTACCAAAGTGAATGTTCTCTTAGCGCATTCCCCACACACAGATGATTTTTAGAAACTACGTGACACAGGCTTTTGCCTTCAAATCAATAGAAATTAGTGTGTAAAATAAGCAGATGATTTCTCGAATTATTTGAAAAGGATATGTAATGTTGCTATTTAAACTTACAGAAGTGTTTCCAGATGAAAAAAGTATTTCCCGGGAGGAATTCGGCCAAAATCTTTCGCCAGCAGACTTTTCCGAGCTCCACCGGGCGCTCTTGAGACGTCTCCAATTTCTCAAATTTCAATTTAATTTTCATCTATAGCGGGCCTATATAATATCATCAAACGAATTCTGCCCTACTCGAGCAAAAAAAATTCAAAGAAAAAATTGGGAGCCATTTTGTAAAAGAACTGTTAATGTATTTTAAAAAAAGGCTTATGATTCACTCATAATTACGCAAACACTACTCACATGACGCACTCTCTTCTCATGTCAAAAACACCAGTGAACACATACCCTAAATATGGAACTGCAATCTCTATTTTTCACATATTAACAGAGTGTAAAGATTACCAATATGAAAGAACTGCATTGCTTGAGCCACCAACTGATAACCAATATGCAAGAACTGTTTGCAAGTGTGTATGATGTTATGAACTCTTTAAAACGAATTGGTGTGCTAAACTCTATATAAGAAATAGTAGTAAATCCTTTCTCGAGTTTAATATGTAAGAGGTTAACTGTTTAAAACATTATAATCAAACTATATATAAGTAACATATTGTAAAACACAAACGTAATACATAACAGTAAACTGTAACTAATGTCGCTAATGACCCAGCAATCGATGCGACTATAAATATGTGAAAAATAACTACCCTTACTTCACAAAATAGATTTCTTTAAGAAAAAATATACATATTCAATAACGAAGTTGAAGGAAGGTGTCGACAAATTTTTAACTGTTGCAATTTTCGAAAACCATAAAAAAATTGAATATTGAGGCTGCACAATTTTTTAATGAACGTAAATTGATATATCCGAGCAAAACATTTTAAGGTAAAATTCGTAGCAATTTTTTAGAAAATGTTTCAGGAGCCATCGTGTAAAGTACGCCAAAAATTAAAAGATAAGTTACAAATTCCATCGACTGCGACATCATTCAGACCGATCGCAGAATATGCATATTTGTATACGTTTCAAGTGCTGTATCCAGAAGATCTCATACTTTTTGAAAGAAGTAACTTTTTGGGAATCAAGGATCCAGAAAATGTGCATTTTGTCTCATACTACAAATAAGAGAAAATAATATACTACGTAGAGAAGCAAGACAAACTTACTTTTTCGCTACCACGCACCCAAAAAGTTTTTTTGCTAAAAATGTGACTTTTCCTTGCAGGGTTACATAGCATACCATTGTTACTTACGCATCAGCTTACGAGAATGTAACAATATCTTAATTTATATAGTATTTCAAATAATTAGAAAACAAAGAGGAAAATTTGAAGTGAATAATTGAATTGTCTGAGTAGGAAAGCGATGTGGTCAAGCGGAAGAGCAGGCAAAATGGCCTGAGCCTCGCCACCAATAAAGGCATTTATTTATTTGCTTATTGTTTGCGTTGAATGTCATAAAAACATAATGTTGCAAAGTTGTACGTAAAATTTACGATAGCCTGGCAAATTCGAGCCAGTTTAGCGCAAACAATCAGAAATTTGTAAAAAGTGAACTTCCAACTATCGTAAGATTTGCGGAACATTTTCTCAAAAAAGCCCTTTGAAGAAGACTGCACGTACGATGCATCATTAAGCTTCTGCCCGAGGAACACCCACAGGCCGAGGCCGAAGCCGCGCTGCAGAGGGGCGCCCCGCCCCCCTCCGCGCCCCCGCCGTGCGAATTTGCACGGAATTGCTATAATTCGCTGGGATTAGGCCGTTATCAACGCGTGTCAGCGTTCTATCCTCCTGCCGGCCGGCTGGCTGGCCGCTGCCTCGTCAATGACGTCAGAGCATAAAACGTAATAATATAGGAGGAGAGCACGCTTTATCCCCTCGCAGATAAAACAGTAATGCTCGGATAGCGAACTTGGAGCCCTCTTTGGGAACATGTGGGGCGAAAGAGCCAAATATGCGCATTCAGAGTTTTTATACGCCCTGGGGGTGCGGGATTAACAAAGTGAACGTACAGCTGGGAGCGAGTAAAATTTAATTTCTGAAGCAAACCCAACTTCAGATGTGTTTTGAGCGCAACGCCAACATAAATATCGGTATCATGAAGAATATTCCCGTAAATACGCACACATATAAAAAACGGTGGGCGCTGCGCTGTTGTAAAGAAACTCTCTGATATCCGGAACACGGAATTACAAACATATTCCTGAATAACATTTTTACAGGGCAAACAACATCGAAAAAATATTTTCACAACATGAGTTTGTATTCAGATTATGAATGATTCCTAGAAAATAAATAGCTGGTTTTGACTTTTTCCTCGAGTACCTCTGGAAACAAATAACAACAAACTGAGTAATACATAAAATTGTATATTTAATGATCATTTAAAGCATCGTAAAGAACATAATTCATTTGAAGGCAATGATCAATTTGTAAAGGGTGACGAAGACGATAATATTGGATAATTTCAATTTATCAAGAGGGTTAGTAATGATTCTCTTGGACATTTTGTATGTAGTTTAAAGAGTTAAATTGAAATAGAAAAGCCGAGAAAAAATAATAAGTATTTCAAAAACTCTTGTTGGGAACAGGATTATCTACAACACAAGACTAATTACGCAGTTTTTGATTAGTGGGTCGCAATTGCTCTGGTAATGTTTTATTTTAAAATGTTTTATATTTGTTGCATTTCACAGGGAGCAAATTCTACGAAGCATTCTTGGATGACCTTTGCGAAAGCTTTTCTTGCTTTGTCTTAGGGCTGTTCATTCTTATGAACGCCGTGAACTTCCTAAGTGAGGCAAATTCAATTGTACTAGATTCCTTAATTCAATAGATTATTCAATTACCACGTGAAGGCATCCACACTCGCTAATCGCAATCCAAACGTAATTTTGCTACCTTAATTCACAAGTATTTATTGAATAACCGACGTCTAAATCAATAGTCGCGGGACAAGAAATACACGAATACCTTACATTCATGTGGGACACATGCTACTTCACAGAGGCTTATCGTAGAAAAACATTTTCGAAAGTAAATAAGAACAAAAATTTAGTTGATTATTTCGAAAACATTTTCCTTATCTTTCACAACTATTAATACGTTTCCTATTTGATAATTATCAGGAAAAAAACAGAAATACACTTCGACCTCTAATTGTAGATATTGTAGACCCGATAGCAAAAGTGCAACTAAAAGGAATTGTGAACGCACACGAAACCGAGAGAGATCAAAGCGACCGCAAATGCAGGAGATGAATTTGCTCGGTTCGATAGCGTACCTGATGGTGCACATCCCCAACCAACATTCACAGACGGTGGCGTGTGGGCAGTTTTAACATAAATGCAATTCATGAGAAAATGAAATGAAAGCGGGGGGTTCTACTTAATGAATATCGATTGGTACCACGAGTGCGATATAGGTTACGTATAAATTGCTGTGGCAGATATCAAAGGTCTACGACAACTTGTGTGATAAAGCCAACAGTATTTCTGTAGCATTTAAATAAATATAAGACGCATAGCAAGACAACTAAAAATACAAATAAAAAAGTAACAGGAATTCGGTTTTCGACAGAATCGGTGGATAACGTAGATAATCTACTACAAACGATGGGTAACATACTTAATCAATTAGCGATGCTCGAAAGAAAGAATACATTGTTCATTAAAAGGTTTCCTGAACGCCAGTGAGTGAGCAATTTGCTATCATATTCTGGTTTGAAATTCAGTTAAAGACTATGCTATTCAACTTAACCTGTTCAAAACACTAAATATTGGAGAGAGCCTTAAAAGTATTAGCAGTCTAAGATGACTG